>CM035167.1:56417522-56560022 GCA_020205615.1 Panax quinquefolius | reverse complement strand
TTTTTAAAATGTCACACTCATTAATTTCACTGTGTAGCATAGTGGATTCTAACAAACTGACCAGACCGAATTATACGGACTAGTTAAGGAATCTGAGAATTGTTCTCACTGCTGAAAGGATTTCTTATGTCCTAAATTCGTCTGTCACTACAAATATTACAGAAACAGTATCTGAGGAAGAGATTGCTACTTTTAAGAAGTGGCATGATGATGCATCTGTGGCTCAATACATCATACTCGCATCCATGAGTAACGAGCTTCAGCGTCAGCATGAAACTATGGATGCTCCTACTATACAGCTGTACTTCCAAGAGTTGTATGATGAGAAAATTAAGTAGGACTACAAGATATGAGATATTTAAGGAGCTCTTCTGATCTCGGATGACCGAGGGCACTGTTGTTAAGACTCATGTCCTAAAAAGGATCAATCAGATTGATCATCTTGGACAACTATGGCTCATCATAGATGGGGAGTTGAGTCAGGATTTAGTCTTGCAGTCACTTCTTGATACCTTCTCATAATTTGTTGTAAAGTTTAACATGAATGAGTTGGACATCAGCTTGCCTAAGTTACTTAACATATTGCAAAATTGTTGAAGGTCATTTCCCATCCAAGAAGGACCAACTCTTAATGGTGGATGATTCTTCCAAGAAAAGGATGAGGCCCAAGGTATCTTCTGAAAAAGAAGAAAACAAAGAAGGCTAAGGGAAAGGCAAAAGTGAAGGATCAAAAGAAACCTGATCCAACTAGCAAAGGTTATTGCATTAGCTATAGGAACTTACTGTTTAGCACTTCCTACGTGCAAGACAAATAGTTTAAATAATTGTTACTTTGTTCTAACAATCATTAAAAACATTATTTCTATTTTTATATTGTATATGGATGGATTTAATATTATAATAAAGAACAATAGTTGTTCCATTTATAATAAAAATGTCTTATATGGTGTTGGAAAATTGCTGAATGGACATTAAGAACTTGATTTACATGAAAATATATTTCAAATTGAACAAACTAAGAAAATGAAAAGAGATGATGTTAATTATACCTTAATGTGGCACGGTAGACTCGATCATATTAATGAAACAAGATTATCCAAGTTGCATAAAGATGGACTCTAGAGCTATGTAATTATGAATCATATCCAACTTGTGAATCTTGTCTCATGGGTAAGATGATTAAGTCTCCTATTATTGGAAAAGGAAAAAGAGTTACAGAGTTGTTAGCGTTAGTTCACACAGATGTATGTGGACCTATGACAACAATTGCATGAGGAGGATATTCTTATTTTATTACTTTCACTGATGATCACTCAAGATATGGATATGTGTATTTAATGAAATACAAATCTGAATCATTTGAAACGTTAAAAGAGTTCAGAAGTGAAGTAGAGAAGCAAACTGCCAAGAGTATTAAGATTCTTCGATCAGATCGATGAGGTGAATACTTAAGCGATGAGTTTCTAAATTGTCTCAAAGAAAATGGTATAATCTCACAATGGACTTCACCAGGGAACCCCGCAGTTAAATGGTGTATCTAAAAGGAGAAATTGAACATTGTTGGACATGGTTCATTCTATGTTGAATTTTACTGATCTTCCAATTTCCTTCTGGGGCTATGCTGTGACACAGCCCAAATCTGGGTATTTCATTCCCAGAAGACTTGGTGTTCACTTTCCATACATTCATACTAAATATCCAAATATAATAGAATTAAACCATAATTCCTCCCATTAAAAGGGTTACATCATTAAATCAAAAAGTCTCCCAGGTTATCTAACCTTTATCATAAATCAAGTGTGAAAATAAAAATAGTTACATCACATCATTTAAATAAAGTCTATTAACATAAAAGTCAATAAATTACAAGTCTTCATTACATGTACATTTTTCCTTTTCCTTTGTTTGTAGTAGGTTCATCGACCTTCTCAACCTTAGCTGCAATAATTATATTTATACAAGAGTTATCAAAATAAAATGCTAACTAGATATAACAATGAACAACAAGAGAATAATAACTGCCAATGAATAGGCTCATCAAAACAAAATAATACTCTATGAATGATAATCAAAAACTGGAACCAAAATATGAAATATATCTGAGGGTCATAAGACCATGAACTATGTCCACGGTTACAAGTAATCTTTCAACTTTAACCTAAACATTTATACTGTAGGGACTTCATGTACTTAGGGGGATCAGCCCTTCGTACCATGTATTGTGCACAAACATCTAAACACATCGCGTACCCCTAAAATATGGTTGTTCCTCTCAGTTTTAGAGTACAAGTCCGCACCAAAGAAATTTTTGTTTGGATAAACTTCAAGGGTAATTTAGAGTTTCACGATCATCAACTAAATGATTAGTTGAATCAACAAAGTTTGATAACACTACAGTTGATCAATAACAACATAATATAGAATAATTGAGAATCATAAGTGAACCAACTATATATTAAACTCATGCTTGAAAATAACTAGAAAGCATAAGCATTGAATAAAATGTTAAACCTTTGCTTGAACAATAATAAACTAGGGCTATGATATTGTCAAATTAGAAATTGAATTACTGAACATGCATTTAACTGATAACAAGCTGGAAACAAAGCTTGCTCATCATAATATTAACTTGTGCAAATTAAATGAAATATGAAAGCTCAATATTGGATATTAGAGTTAAAGGAATTGCATTCAATATAAGAGATTGAAACTAAAGAAACTTTCTTAACTATAAACAATTTAGGATAACTCAACAATGATTAGAATTCACAACTTGCTCGAATAAAATTAGAATTATAGCTTGCTCAAATAAAGTTTATGAATAAAGAACTTGCTCAATAAAAGTTTAAGAGTAAGAAACTTGCATTAATTATAAAGAGAATGAAGTTAGGAAACTTTCCTCATGCGTACGCTACACAATTATTACAAAACATTCGCCAAATACCCTACATATACCATTAAAATCACAATACCAATTAGTTATACTAAAAGTAAGTTCATGGGTTTACTTCTCATTCTAGTCAAGTCTATAATCTCTAGTTTAAGACTTGATTATCCTACTCATTCACATACCATGGATCTGAACTCCTAATTATATAACAGTACATGACATAGTGATTGTATAACAACACTAATTCCCATGACATCACATACAAACTTTCACAACATACTAATTCATAATCTTTCAGTTTCAACATTATAATTATTATATGTTATTACATCTTATAGCATGCATTAAGTCCTTTTATAATCATTAAAAAATGTTAAGTTAACATTTTCTAGACTATCTTCGTATAGCTTCTTCAATAGGTCCGACTGACTCTCGGCGGCGGTCCACGCCTATGGCTACCTTAGAGTTTACAGCGCTGCATGTATAAACAAGACCAAGACTAGAGGCGAGGCGCCAAATATTAAACTAGTACCACGATTTTGTAGAACACGAGTTTTGACTCTGTTCTAAGCCAACTATCACCAATTTCACCCACAAAACAGTAAATTAAGCATACCCAATTGACATAAGACTCATAAAAACATGATTCCTCACATATATACTAACTTAGAACAATTAAATAACAACTAATTTAAATCCTTTAAATTCCATGTTTTATACAAAAACACCATTCTTGACATCCTTTACAAAAATCATCACTGTGATCACAATTCTTTTCCAAATTAACTCATTCAGACTACGTTCTCTTCTTTTCTTAAAGTACTAACATATTCAAGGCTCAATTTACAGATTGGTTTATAAATTTACCACCAAATTTAGAACTTTCACAAGCCATATGTAAAAACATGCACTGTAAATAATTTTCTTTCTTTTTAACCATAATTAGCTTACATTCTTGTCTAAATACTAGTTCTAATTATCACAAACACATACAATCACAAGTAATCAGTTTATAACATCAATTTAAAAATTTTGGATTCACAGAACATGCAAACTTATGTCGTAACACACACACACACACACACACATATATATATATATATATATATATATATATTAAGGTTATAAAAATACCTTCAATTGCTCGGTAATAATATTTGATAAACTCAGAGAATTGCTTGGGAAATCTAAGAAACCCTCTCTCAACTCTCTCAACTTTCTATGCAACTTCCTTCTTTCTTCTCTTAGTATCAGTATAGGCCAACTCACGTAAAGCCAACTAACCCTTAAGTATAAAGATAATAAACTGATAGGGCCATAATACGCATATTTAAAAAAAAATGGTTACAACCTTAACGCTCATCAGTTATAATATATATTATTTATTATTTGATTTATTTGATTTATTATAATTATAGTTCAAAATTAAAAATTCAAAAGCCATAAGGTTTTGTTTGGCAAAAATTCTTTAAAATAAAGACTTAATATTTTAAGCCTTATTTGGGTAAATCCATTTAATTTATTTTAATAAATCATTACAAGATAGCTTATAATCTCATATTATTTATTTGGATCCCATATTCAACATTAGTTAAATAAACTAATTACACATACTAAAGTTTAAATAAATTTTCCACTTAAACAAATATCACAAAGTTATAATCTCATTATAATTTTATTTAATAATTTAACATACCATTTTAAATTATTAAATTAAAACAACAATATAACATCTCATGTTATCTTACAACTCTCTAACTATTAAATTAGAATGTTATCTAATAAAATAATTCACAAATATTTACTAACAGCAACCATATCAATAAAATAACAATTACATCAATAAAATATTTATTTAACTTAATAAATATTTTAAATTACAAAAAAATCTTGGATTGTTACATCCTTCCCTCCTTACAAGGATTCTGTCCCCAAAATCAAACCTCAAACAATTTATTCGTCACATTCTTCCCTCCTTACAAAGATTTTGTCCCCAGAATTGAAGACACAGATTAAACAAATAACTTAGGGTAGTTCTTCATCATTTCATCTTCGAGTTCCCACGTAGCCTCTTCGACATTTTGGTTTCTCCATATCACCTTCACAGAAGGTATCACCTTATTCCTGAGCACTTGTTCTTTCCTGACGACTATCTGGATTGGAATCTCTTCATAAGACAAATCTTTACTAAACTGTAACGGTTCATACTCGATCACATGTTTGTAATCGGGTTTATACGGTCGCAACACCGACACATGAAAAACGTTGTGAACATGTTCTAATTCTAGAGGTAAAGCTACCTCGTAAGCCACTTCTCCCACTCGTCGCAGTATCTCGAAAGGTCCAATAAACCTTGGGCTTTCCTTTCTTGACAAAAAGAATTTTCCCCTTCAAAGGAGAAACTTTCAGGAAAACAAAATTTCCTAAGTAAAATTTACGATCTTTTCTGTGTTGATCAGCATACTTCTTCTGTCTATCTTGAGCAGCTACCAGTCTCGCTCTAACGGGTGTCTGGATTGTTAGTTCGCTTTGACCGTCTGTTTGTGGATGGTATGCCGTACTCATTCTCAATTGTGTTCCCATGCATTTTTTGTAGTCTCTTCCAGAAGTTTGACGTGAATCGCAGATCTATATCTGACACTGGAACTCCATGTCTTGAAATGATCTCTTTAACATATAACTTTGCAACCAGATCAAGATTGAATCTGATCTTTATTGGCAAAAAGTGTGCTGATTTCGTCAGCCTGTCCACTATCACCCAAATCAAATCGTATCCCTTCTGAGTAGTTGGAAGACCTACCACAAAATTCATTGTGATATGTTCCCATTTCCATTCTGGCATTTCCAACGGTTGAAGTAATCCGCTTGATCGCTGATGCTCAGCCTTGACTCTTTGACATGAGAGCGGGACTGGTAGCTGCTCAGGATCGACAAAAGAAGTACGCAGATATTCATCACAAGAAAAGAGATTTCGAATTGGGAAGCTATGCATTTTTGAAGGTATCTCCTTGGAAGGGGAAGATAAGATTTGGGAAGAAAGGTAAACTAAGTCCAAGGTTTATTGGACCGTTCAAAATACTGAAGAAGATAGGGGATGTGGAATACGAAGTAGCTCTACCTCCTGAACTGGAACATATTCACAATGTGTTTCATGTGTCAGTGTTGCGTCCGTACAAGCCGGATTACAATCATGTGATATCGTATGAGCCGATTCAAGTTGAAAAGGACTTAATATACGAAGAAATCCCTGTAGAAATTTTGGATAGGAAGGAGCAAAGATTAAGAAATAAGGTTATACATTCTGTCAAAGGGCTCTGAAGGAACCACAACGCTGAGGAAGCTACGTGGGAACTCGAGGAAAAGATGAGGAAAGAGTTTCCAAATCTTTTTGAGTAACCTTAGATGAAATTCCGGGCACGGAATTCTTATAAGGAGGGGATAATGTAATAGCCAAGATTTCTAAGTCACTTTGTAAATAGATATATTAATTAAATATTAATGATATTGAAAACTTGGTGATACGTGTGGAATGATTATGAAGTAATATAATTATGTGGTTTGTAACGGTGGCTATGTGCTTATTTATATGATAAAAAGAATTTGATAAGGAAAGGTTTCATAACCTAATTATACATTAGGTATGGAAATTTAAATAATCTAAGGGTTATGGTGTGGGAGAGTATAATATTTAAAATTATACTAATTTAGGAGATATATTTTACTATCTCAATTTATTAATTTTTATAATTAATTTGAGCAAGTCTAATTGGGTTATAAAATTTAATGTACAAGAGTAATGATTTAAATTCTAAATGTGTGGAATGGAAACCCTAATTAAATAATTAGGGTATGATATAATAGAAAGGCGTTGGAATATTTTAATTTTCCATGGCCCAAATAAGTTAATTAAAAGCCCCAAAATATGAAAATAATAGCCCAAATTAAAGCCCAACTGAAGAGGGGTACTTTAGACATTTTGTATACTAGATAATACATTAAAGGAAAACATAATTTGGAAGATAAAATGGTCACATAGCTGGCTATGATAGTGGAGAAAAAAGGTGGAAACATGTCATTATTTAAGCCACATTTTTCAAAAGATATCTCACCAACTTAGCTAGGTGTCATTCTTGTTATCAAGCCACCACTTTCATATAATCTAGTAGGTAAAATGGTAATGATTAATGAGAGAGAAAGAGATAAGAAGATGGGAAATATCTTTACATACATATCTTGTATCTATACATTTTTTTTACTACGACAAAAAAAAAATCTAGTTTCTATTTCTTTTATTTCTTTCAACTAACCAAGTAAAGTTCGAGAGAGAAATTGAGAAAGAAAAGAGAGAAATAAATTTCGGTGGGGAGGAAGAGAGAAAGAGGGAGGATATCCACCATTTATGCTCCATAAGTTCATCTTCTACTTTGGAAGAGAAAGAAAGTGTGCCCAAAAATCAAGGTGAAAACTAAACTAGCTTAATCTTTTTATTTTGTTTGATTTTGGTTAGTTAAGGTTTATGATCTTGAGGTCTAAAACCCTCTATTTACATGTTTTATATGGTTTCATGTATGGTTCTAACATATTTGAGTGTTAGAATGTAAATCAAAAGGATAGAAGAGAAACTAGTTTTGTTTTGTTAGAAAACTCTAGTTTTTTTCACTTCCTTTGATCGACTACAATTTTTGATCTACACCTTATTTTTGTGATCCGTAAAAGAGAGGTGCTAGATATGTAAGTTAACTACTAAACCCAAGTGGTAGCACTCAAAAATGTTGAATACACAAGTTGTAGAAATTGTTTTCGTAAAAAACAGTTTTGTATTTAGAAAGAAAAACAAACTATTTTGGACAGTTAATGGTAGGGGTATTTTTGTCATTTTTCTGACATTTAAAAATTCTGGAAACCTTTGGGATGATAATATGATGAGTTATCTTTCAAACCCAAGTGGAATCACCGAAAAAGGAGTTGTAGATTTTCGTATGGACTGATTTTAGCAAAGTAGGTAAAAGCCAAAAATCCCGAAAAAAAACTACCAAAGAAATTGAAGGGGATGTTTTGGGCTTTAATATATGGAATAAATTCCGGAATTTTGGGACTTGAAACTATATGATAAAAAGTAGTTACTGTCAAAAATGAGCTCATTCCGACTTAAAATGACCAAGTTATGACGATTTCAATATTTAGGTTTTTCGGACGAAAATCGCTATAACCGGAGTTCTATAACTCTGATGGCCACGAAATTTAAACTGGAGGGTCACGTTAACATGTATAAGATTATGCCAAGAGATGGGAATTTCTGGAGTTGAGCATGATAGGGCTAATTTCTTAACCAACACACTAAAAATGATTTTTGAAAAATACTAAAAGAAATTGAAAACTTACGGAAAAATACTTTTTGGGTATGAAATACATGTATATCAGTATGGCCAAAAGATAGAAAAATAATAAGTTGGTTTGGTATTTTCGGTAAAGAAGATATGGAATCCAGCTTACTGGATTGAAAAATAGTTGAATCCAGGCTTGCTGGAATTAAGGATTTAGAATTTAGGCTTGCTGGATAGAAGGATTTAGAATCCAGGCTTGCTGGATTTAAGGATTTGGAATCCAAGCTTGCTGGATTGGAAGTTTGTGGAATCTAGTTTGCTGGATTAGCCAATCCAGGTGGCTGGATTGCATGGTTGTATAATCTAGACTATGATGTTAGTATTCATCGTACTAGATTATAGAGAAGAGCTAATAAAAGGAAAGATTAAGTGTTAAATCATAAGGTATATGAAAAAGTAATTAAAATATTATCAAATAATGATAATAATAAAGATGTTTTCAGGTAATTGATTATGTGGTTAAGTATTAACTAAATTGCTGATAGAGTAATTGTATTATGATATAAAGTATTATATGCTGATTGTAAGATTAATCTTAACAATGATAGGTTTATACAATAAAAAGATTAAATTAAATTGTGTAGCAGTAGATCGCAATCGAGGCAAGTTCTCTAACTCAAACTTGAGTTATTATTTTCAAAGCATGTTAGTGAATAATTATTATTTATTATTCACATCTATATTTATTATTGATACTCGCACTCGGTGCAATTAAATTCATGTTCTATTATTATTGAACTGTGAATTAGTTAAAGTTCTTTTATTCATGAACTGTTTAAGATATGGGTCTATGCTCATTGTATCAGCTAGATCAAGTATGTTAAATTTTTTTAAATCAAATATGTTGTTAAGAGTTGTTCTTCACCAATTGATTTGGTAAGGACTCAAGATTGAGAAAAAGAACAATTTGATTAAAGCACAATTGAAAAACAATTATTGCTCGTACATTAAGTGTTTATGCATAATACACCGGGTATGAAAGGTTGATCCCCTTGATTACCAAAATTTATTAAAATGGCCAGTTTAAATACTGACAACCTAAGTATATGTTCATGGTCATTATGACCACTCAGCATCTGTTATTCAATTATTTGAATATTCAGTTATCAAGACTTAATTCATGTTCTTTCATAATTGATTCCTATTGTTGAACATTGAACGATAAATTACTTGCTAATCATGATATATCTTCCTTGTATTTAAACTTGCTAAGCAAATTTGTTGCTTACCCTTGCTATATCATGACATTTATTTCAGCTATGCCAAAGACGTCCAAGAAGGACAAAGGCAAAGGGAAAGTGCAGGAATAGATAATAATAATGTTTATGTATTATATTATAATATGTACATTGGAAATGTAAACCTTTTGTGTTACTAAGGGTAACTTAACTAAGGTATGTATAAGTTAAGGTTAATAGACCTTGGGATAATGTTGGAAGACTTTATTATAATGAACAATGTATGTTTATTATTCCGCAATAGTTTGTAAAATGCTTATGATGATGATGGATTGTGAGCACCAAACCCAAGGTTTGAGAACCCGGATTTGGGGGCATCACATATTCTCACTTCTTGCTTGAATCATATAATTGCACCTAAGGTCGAGCGAACCGAGGGTTCCAGTAAAGATAAAGGCAATGCGAAGATGAATGATTAGTTTATTATGTAATAGACTAGTATATTTGTATGAATTATATTATGATGAACAAAGAATGTAACGGTTTCAGAACCTGGGAATGGGATGTAATTTTATGAATGTCGTTGATACACATGTTTTGATGTTATTTCAATAGAATGAATATGACACCCCCAAATCCAGGTACTTAGATTCCAACATGATTTGGTGTTCACTAAATAAACATCATATGTCTATCTACCCATAATAAATGAAAACATTAATAGATAGAAATAAATCCTCTCCTTAAGGAGTTACATCGTAAAAATACATAAATCCCAGGTCATACTAACCTTAAATCTTAACTGCGGAAACATAAACAATTAATCATCTTACACATCATTAACATAAGTCTAAAATAGAAATACATCATCACATAAAATAACAAGTCTTCATCACTTGTTAATCTTGTCCTTGCCTTTGCTAGTAGAAGGCTCGTCGGACCTTTCGTTCTTAACTGCAATGTTATTATTATGCAAAAGTGAGCATGATTGCCCACAAATATAAAAATGAAATAACAATATATAATAACATGCGAGCGAAACAAAGACTTCTGAAATAAAACTCAACTTTTGAATCAAGAATGAACAACAAGAATCAAAAGATTTCTGAGGGTCATAAGACCTTGAATTATGTCCTAGGTTATCAAGGGTTATACTTGAAACCTTTAACAGTTATAAGACTATGGACTCTTCTACTCATTACTTAGGGGATCAAATTAGTACCATACTATGCACAATATCTTAATGCTAACGCATAAGTAATCCCTATACAGGGTTGTTCATCTCAGTTTGACATTAGAGTCCGCACCAAAGGAAGTTTGGTTTGGATAAATCAATAAGGGTTCTGAAATTTAGAACATTCATCAACTATGGACTAGTCGAATCAATAAGGGTTCACTCGTTTAACAAGGTTCAACAATAAATGATATTTAAATTGAATAACAATCTCAAGAGGTATACAATAGAACAAGTATTGTATAACAGAATCATACTTTGAAAAGATAAATAATCTTTAATATAACAAATTGAACTTGGTTAACAATAATGAGAATTTACTCGACATAAATTATAAACTAGAATAATGATAATAAGTAGGGTCAGGAAACTTGCCTCGTGCGTAGATTACACGTTAATTATACCTGTTCCTCGATTTAATCCTACATACCATTCATGTTCACAATACCAGTCAATTATAAAGTAACTAGTCATCACAAGTTCATTCTTTTCGTCTAACTCGGATTATGACTATACTTAGTCAAATTACCACACTTATTGTCACATAATTTTACACTTCACGAACAGTAAGTTAACTATGCGTTTAGTCATTCAATCTACACGTAACTGTGTTATTGACATGTTAATAACTTATTTTAACGTCTTGTTATACTTCTAACATATTTTTATGTTCATTAGATTAGGTTACTATCACATTTCTAAACTTGAACAACTAGAATATTTTCATTTCTTGCAGAGTGGCGCTGCGGCACCACTTTTATGCTTGTTCTCGACGCCAACAAGGCTTGACCCTTGGTGCATGGCCCACAGGCTATAGGCATGGGGCTGGCCATTGCTGCCCAGATAAACCGATAATAGTTCTACAATTCGCGAAAATTTGAAGAACATGGCCAAAACCTCCAAATAATTTATTCTTACACGAAATTAGACATACCCAAACACTATAATACACATATACTTAATAATCGACCATTCTCACATGATTTTAACATGTTATAACACATAATTTGCAGAATCAAAACATATAATTTACTGTTCTTGATATTTTTGAATATTTTGAATACAAAACATGAAAATCAACACTATGGGTTCATTATAACACCTGTCAGGAATAAACATGTGAATGATATTCCTATTTAATATATGATTTGATTATGATATATATATATATATATGAATGAATATGCAAGTATGCTTGCATTAAGAAAAGTTTTAAAGTCCTTTGATATATAATAGAAATATATGTACAAGGACATAGAATGAATTGATCAAATATGTTAGGCTGATCTTACATAAGCAAAACAGCTTTGTAAAGTCCTTAAAAAGAAATGATGTAAAAGGACTATAAATATAGAAAGATCAAGCTTGTTAGGTTGATCCTATGATGTAATAGATAGGCTTATCTAATCGTAAATAGAACCTTTTGTAAGTCGTCGAATCCGCCAGAGAGTCAAGGTCAACTCGAGAGCTATCGAGGCAGAATAGGAGTATGCAATATAGTAGATCTCAGAGTTCGTAGACTGCCAAGGGAAATGAAGAAGGACCGTAGTGTGTCGAGTAGAGCTTCCTCGGGATCGTAGTGTGCTGAGGAAGTTATGTTCAGAATCGTAAAGACAACCTACCTACGAGCAGACCGATCATCTGCCGAAGTCAAGACAGAAATGTAGACTACACTCAAAGTCGTAGAGTCTACTGATGCCGAAGCCAAGTCAAGGATCGTAGATCACACTCTGAGTTCGTAGAGTCAATTGATTACATACAGAGATCGTAGTCAAGCAAGATTAGATGAAGACAACAAGAACAAGGCAGAAATCGTAGAGTGTCAAGATCTGATCTCGGGATCGTAGTGTCTGCACCAGCCGAAGCTGAATCGTAGAGTGCAGTACTACGACCTCAACAGAAGTGCTCATAATGCCAAAACAGAATCGTAGAGCATATACAGTTCTCAACAAATGAGCAATCCCAGAATATCCAAAGGAATGAAGCCTCTAGTTCAAGCTGCAAGCTACATCCAAGGAAACCAGAGAGCACTCAACGAATGGCATACAGGATAACAGAAGATCTAAGCACCAACCAAATCAGCATCAAGATTGAGTTGTAAGGCCATTCGTGATGAATTCTTCCACAAGGAGATCCAAAGAAGACCTCAGACCTCAGAAGTTGACTAAGGAAAGTCATCTAATGAAGTAGCTATCAAGTGAACAGAAGACAACAATCTTGGAAGCAACCAAGATTGTAGTGTTTGTCAAACAGAGAAGGAACTAATGGAAGGTGAACCGAGATACTAGTCATCTTCTGAAGAGTAAGGCTAAAGTGATTAAGTGAAGGGTTAGTTCATTGATGATAAGTGAACGAGAGATCACAAGGAGAAGGCAAGCTGGACGCGCCACAAATCTGAAGTGTCTTGATATTCAGAAGGGGACCAGAGCAAGGAATTAGGCCATCAGTCTCTGAGAACAGTCGAAGAAAATAGAAGTATTGAAGCACTGCATAATATAAGGAAGAGGTGTTCTACATTGAAGATCCAATCAACACTCTTCAAGATCGTAGTGTTAACTCAACCAGTCAATGAGCAACACTCAACAAGACACTACGATCAGGTCCTTGAAGACATGCATCAGAATCGTAGAGTTCGAATAGTTGAAGACTGAAGCATTGGCAAAGGTTCAATCTGAAGGGTAATATTCGGACAAGTGCTTATTGAGAGCATCGATGCAATAAGACAACCTCTGATCGAGAAATCAGAAAGAGGTAATAAAGTCTTCAACCTGCCCAAGACATTAAAGTGATACATCTGACAGGGTAGGTGAAACAGTAGACTGCAGCATCAGAAAAAGTATGACATGTCACATCAAGCAGTCTACCTCAAGCAACTCGAGATCTGTGAAGATATTTGAATAGCCTTCAACGGCTACTTTCCAACGGAAGGATTGGAAAGGAATATAAATCTAGAAGAGCTTCAAAGATCGAAGGTTGCTGGAGTTACCGAGTTTGAAGAGAAGGTGGACTGATCTAAACCATGTGAGATAGTGAGTCCGAAGGCTCACTCTATGATCCACCAAGAACACTTAGAAGTCAGAAAAAAGAAAGAAGTAGAAGTGTGAGTTCTACTATGTAGAAGTGAGAGTTCTACTACTTGAAGAGTGTTCTGAACTACTGAGAGAAAGAAGAGCATTATGTCATCTTGATGTCCATTATGGGAAGACTCTAAGTACAATAGAGAAGAGCCTACAGTCATCTTAGCAAGTCCATCATGAGAAGGCATCAAGTAGGAAGAATGGAGATCACAAAAGCCATCTCGGTGTCAAGCATGAAAAAGCTTCTAAGTATCTAATAGAAGAGCTTACAGTCATCTTAGAAGCCTATCATGTGCAGCCATCAAGTACCAAGGAGAAAGATCTTCAAGGAAGTTCATAAAGGGGTCATCCGTAGTGGTTGAGTAACCGAAGAAGCTGAGCATCATGCAACACTCAGCTGCACTTCAAGGATGATCAAGCCAAGCTGCTAAGGATAGAAGATGTTCAGAGCATGAAGACATCTTAGTAGCTCAGCACCGACTCCAACAACAACAAACAAACAACTCAACAAAACCAGGGTATGAGGGGTCCTTGTCCGAAGGGACTAAACGAAGCCAGGGCCTGGGGTCCTTGTCCGGAGATACTAAACGATGTTCCAAGCCTGCTAGGCTTGAAGAGTTCCTAGGGAAGTGGAGGAGTCCCAAGGCTACTAGTCTTGAAGAGTTCTTAGTGAACTGAAGTCCCAAGGCTGCTGGCCTTGAAGGAATCTTAGCGATTCAGGGTGCTGCCCTTCCTTGGTGGAATTCATGCTAGTTGAAAGCAGAAGAGTGGATTAGGAGCTTGAGTCTCTGAACCACTTAAAACCCTCTGTGTCTTTTACATTATGTCATTTACATTATGTACTATAACCGCTATAATCTTCTATTTATGTTTTAATCTTCTAACTAAACTTACTCTACGAAACAATGTACGTATGATTATGAATATATCAATGAAGGGGATCTTTTACTTATTCCGCTGTGCTTGAAAAGATTCTTATGTTTGTCATATGTTAATTATGAACAATATAATATAAACCAGAAAAGTATTTGAAGTAAAAAGGATCTATTCAACCCCCCTTCTAGATCTATTGTGCCCTTTGGGAACTAACAATTGGTATCAGAGCAGGTTCTCATGCTATATTCAAAAGCTAATTGCTTTGAGTCTGATCCCAGGCACTAACATTGTTCTAAACTTGTTATATGCAGATAACCTCACATGTTGGAAATATTGTGTATAGGTTAAATGTGTATATACACATGAAGCTGCTCAGATTGGTCCATGGTCTATATTGTTACATCAACAAGACCAATCCTAGCCTGCAGTCAATCTTGTAGTCCTAAGACCAGACGAGAGAACTCAAGAGACATCAATGACAAAGAGTCAAACACCCACCAGTCTGAAAGATGAAGAAGCCAAACATGCTGAGAAATGTTTATCGAGAGAAGAAAGAAGATCTTCTAAAACTTATGTCTGGCCAACCAACAACTGGGTGCAAACTCTGTCAGCTAAAGGATGTCAAAGATCTTAATGCTGAGATTCTCTTGACCTATATCTTCAAGACCACTACTGATTGATTAAAGGTCGACAAGAGCAATAAGCTGTTAAGAGCAAAAGTAAAGCTATGCACATCAATACCTAAGCTCAGTATATCTAAGATAAAGACTGTTTAGTAACTGACAGTAAAAAGGTACGGTTCCTCACCATTATAAATGTACATCATAATTGCATCTTCTTATGAACTATAACAGTATTCTGTCAAGGAGTCATAATCTACCTAAAAAGGTGAAGAGAGAAAGTAACTTGAGGATGGAAACTCAAATGACTATAAACTTTCTCTCCATCCAAGTTTTAGGTTGAAGATGACATCTTGATGGAAATCTGAAATAGGTCATAAGAGCATCACAGGCCTAATGAACTTTATGTGAAGTAATCTTTACTGGTGGGTTAGTATGTATGTAGAAGCCTATGTTCTGAGTGTTTGACAACACACAGAGCATGATCAGTTCTGCAAAAGGATCTTGCTGATTCGTAGAAACTGATCACCTCAATGAATCAACTAGATATTCCTAAATCGTAGAGTTGATTCTCACTCTGTGAACACTTAAACATTGTGAACATAACCCAGTAAATGATGAATCCATAATGAGTGTTTTATTTAATGTCAAATCCTACACACATTCACCATGCATCTTAAAATGAATTATCTCAAGATAGGCGCATGCATGAATTTGTCTATCGGTGATAAATATGATGATTATCCAAATAAGAGGAACAGGGGTTAAGAAAAATAACCTAGCAGGACCCATTTAATTATGGGTACCAAAAATAGAAATACATTTAAACCTGCAGGTACTTGGTCAGTCTGACAACACTAAGGAATGATGAAGCAGAAGACTTCAGTCAAGAAGACTCAACCAGCAGAAGGCCAAGGACTATTCAGAATTGATTATGACAAAATTCCTATATGTCCAAGCCTGTCCTTGAAGACCGTCTAAGCCAATCAGAATGAAGCTCACATGGCTGCTAATCTGTATATGCAAGCAAGCCATTCAGCCAAAGAAGGAAAGGGTCTTATGTGCTCAAAAGCCAATCAAAGAATGCTATATGAGAAGAATCATCAAAGAAGCTCACATAAGAAGATCATCGAGCATCATTCAAAAGGAACTTATTGCAAGAGGAGAACTTCACAAACACAACTGTCAAAGAAGACTACGTTCGTAGTGTTGTCAAATAATCGTAGAGTGATCAGTCCTGAAAATACTCATCTCTACGAAATAAGGAGATCCGAGGGATGATGGAGATTCCAGTCAGAAGGAGATATGCAAGGCTGCCTTCAAATGAACCTGAAGAAGAGGGAATCACATCTATCTGGGAAGACAACGTCAACAATGGGGGAACAATGATCTGTTAAGGAACAACAGCACTGAGATATACTATGAAAAGTTATACCAGCTATAGAGTCCCAAAACTTTGTGGCTGATGAACCAAATGAAGATCCATAGTCAGTAGGAACGTCTCAAAATGTACTACTGATAACCTTTCAGCCACCCAACCCATAATCGTGAAGTGCCTACGATACAACATATGATCGTAGTGTAAGAGCAGGAGGACACCACGATTTCAGCAATACAGTTGTCTAAAGCTGGTAGAAGAACTCCCAATCAGAAAAGGTCGAATGAGATGTCATTGCAAATTACTGCCATAACATTGCATCTGGAGAGCGCCTCAGGGACAAACCTGACCCTTAGCTCACTCTAAGAGGTTGGCCCTTCCTGAGCTACCTTGACCCAGAAGGAATGTTTGATCTAGTTCATCTCAAGGACCAAGTCAGTCAACGATCATAGAGTCAAGTTGAAGAGAACTAAACGATCGTGATGCAACCTAAACGATCGTAGTGCTACCTCAACGATCGTAGAAGACAACTCAACGATCGTAGTTCTACCAAAGGGTACTCCAGTTTACAAGGAGATTGAAAAATGAGACAATTGTTCAGCCATTCAAAATGAGGAGATAAGTTCGAATACATCACTGATTGAGCTATGCTGCATCAAAGTAAGGATAAAAGACAAAGCCATCCACTGCATCATCTCTCAAAAGTTGATCGTTGAGTCAACAAAGGGAATCGTAAAGTCCATAGCTGCCTTATCATGCTACTCTACGAATCAAAAGGTCAACGGTCAGAGCTACGTCGTTTAAACGACTATTCTTCTAAAAGGAAACATATAACTAAAAAGTTATGGGGAGTTACAGCTCATTACTGGGCAACATGCAACCAATGGACGTTTGACACATCACTGACTATGCAGTGTTAGAAGGAATTGCCTTAAAGACAATTTCAAATCTGAAGACAGTTACCAAAAGCTATCGAACCTTTCTCCCTCCCATTTTTAAACCCTAGAATCCTCTCAAGAGCCAAAATCAGTTAACCCTCCAGAGCCTTACCAAATCACAATCAGCCATCTCTTATAAACTTCTCTAAATCGGACACCCACATTCGTCGAACTACTCAAATGGAAAACTGGCAAGTAATCACTGGCATTCAGCTCGTAACCAAATCATTTAAGAAATCTGAAAAGAAGTTCAGGGACATTCTCGAGCTTATGAAGAAAGCTGGATTCTCATAATGTCCTTAGGAAAATACTCGAGTCTACATCGACCTAGTTAAAGAGTTCTACTCAAACGCCTCCATCAACTCCGAAACCCTTACTACCAAGGTTAAAGGTCAGTATCTGAAGTTAAAATCTTCTGACCTCAATCAATGTGACGCCCCCAAAATTAGGTATACATCACCCATCTTGGGTCACCACTTACATGGTACAGAATTTAAATACAACTTACTAACATAACTGTCGTGTACAATACGACATAAACTGTGAGTTTGAATACAAATATCGTCTACTAGATATTATACAAACTCAAAAGGAGTCCTCATTACAATTATTATCACACTATTTCACAGAATAGTGAGGACTACTAATGCTATCTTCAGGACCATCACTCGTTTCCCCGACTCATCCCAGCTATATTCTCATTTCCTGAAGAGAACAGTGAAAGAAAGGGTGAGCTCAACTAGCCCAGTAAGAAATATTATGACTAAGATAATGCAGAATAAATTATCAATAGTCTTCAACAATGTTAAACTGATAAAATACAATAGACAACCAGTTTAACTGCAGCGGAATATGCAATCCATTAAAAGAGTCAAGTAGAAAATAAAGTCTACTATCTTTTAGGTTTTAAAGGTTTTTCATCATCGTTATAAATTTGAGACTCGACTTTAATAAATATTCCACATCATCGAATCACCCCCGCACTTTACTGGCCGAGGATATTCTTTAGTATCACGACCACAATTATTCATACACTACGGGCCAAGAATAGTTGTGTATTCATTAATGGTCATGATCATGCCAACAATCATCCATCAATGCACTACTGACCCTTCGAGGATTTTTTTTTCACATCATTTGTAACATTACGGTCCATGATTACACCGAATAGTCTCTCGGTCATAATCATACCAAGTCCATCTATGCACTCTGAATACGATGACTTTTCAACATAATATAAACATGAGGGCGATGACAATGATATAAAAATTCAATAAAACAAGTTCAAGAATTATTTTATCCGTGAATTATTAACGTCAAATTATCAACACGATATCTTGTTTTTGTAGAGTAAAATTCAAGAATGATCGGAAGAATATTTCCATGAAAATCTATCGATGAAACGCAAATATCAAGGATATTCCACTATATTCATGGAGTATAGAAGTCAAAGTTTTAACTAACCGGGTATAATAAAGAATAGAATAACAAAAGAAATCACCATGCAATGCGATAGATCCTTGCAGGCGGAGTTATTCCAACGAGAATAATAAATAATGGAACCAGGTCCGGCGTAAAACGCACTGACAGGATATTCCAACAGAATAATAAAGAATGGAACCAAGTCCGGCGTAAACACACGTAAAGGATGTTCCAACGTAATAATAATAAAGATTTTAACCGGTCCTGTAAAACACACGACATGTGACGTTCCAAATGTAATAATAATAAAGATTTTAACCAGTCCTGTAAAACACACGACATGTGATGTTCCAACGAATAATAATAAAGAGCGGAACCAGTCCGGTGTAAAACACACGCACGTGATGTTCCAATGTAATAATAGAAGAATGTCACCAAGTATAGGGTAAACCACGTATACAAAAGTTATTCCAATGTAATAATAAGCAATGGAATAATAATGATTCTCTTCATGAATAAGAAAGAATAACACCCTTACTTTTGGTAGGAGATTGAATAATGCAAAGAAAGGTAGTAACAAAATACTCTTCTTCTTTCTCTTTATTCTCTCTATACTTTCTCTCTCTATAGCTTGAATGAATTCGTGAAAATAATGAAGCACTAGGCCTCTATTTATAGAATATTTCTAGCTTAAAGCACCGCCATGTGAAAAGGCAAGTGGCTCGATGATTGATGATGTGAAAAGAAAAGTGGTTTGACGCCTGTAATGTGAAACGACAAGTGGTTCGACACCTGTAATGTGAAATGACAAGTGGTTCGACGCCTGTAATGTTAAACGACAAGTGGTTCGACGCCTATAATGTGAAACGACAAGTGGTTCGACGCCTGGTAAGGTAATTACTATTGACGAAGGTAATTACTATTCACAAAGGTAATTACTATTGACGAAGGTAATTACTATCGACGAAGAGACTCTTAGATGATGACATATGGGCCCCCATAAAATAATCAAACTTACCACAAATGTCTCATAAATGTACTCTTTATATACATCAAGGATTGAATAAATATTACTACAAATCATTTTATTTTAATCAACACATTTTTATCTTTCAACAATTATTAATCATTTATAACTTGTCGCCTCAATTAATAATATAACATATTATACGTGATGATAATGTGACAATAATTGAATCAATAATATAAGAGATATGATGCAACAATTCATCGAAGCATAATTGAGCATAGTGAGTGACTTCTCACGTAAGCATCAATAATCAATACTGCAGTGCTACTATGCAACCACGCGACATCGTACTTTTACCACCACTAGGTAGTTCAACAGCTTTTAACGGTAACACCTCCGTAGATTATTTTTATAAAATATTTTTGTCGCTTTTCTCAATCCGACAATAATTACATTAGGGGTCCACCAATGATTGAGTAGTTGTATAATAATATTCCCTAACAAAAGAATATTCCCCACCAAACGAATATTTTATAACAACTTGCATACTTTGCAAAATTTATAAATATTACCCACAACTATAACATTATATCAAATTTATTCCATAATATTCAAAAATAATAATTATAGAAAATTCATCTTTATTTATAATAGTTGGGGTCTTACAACCTCCCTTCTTATAAAATTTAAGCCCTCGAAATTAGGGTACGATACTGTATGTCGAAGAGGTAAGGATACCTTGATTTCATTTCGATTCTAATTCCCAAGTCATTTCCTCAACATTGTGGTTCCTCCACAAAACTTTGACTTGAGGTATAACCTTGGAGCGTAGAATATGTTCCTTCTTATCCAAAATTTGAACAGGAACCTCTTCATACGTCAAATCTTCCGCTATTTCGTCCGGTTCTAACTCAATAATATGGTTCGGGTCTTTCACATATTTACGTAACATGGATATGTGAAAAACGTTATGAACACGAGACATATTTGGCGGTAGAGGCGAGTCTTAGGCCACAGTTCCTACTCGATCGAGGATTAAAAATGGACCGATGAATCGAGGATTAAGTTTTCCTCTCTTTCCAAATCTTGTAACTCCTTTCCATGGAGCAACTCTTAACAACACATGATCTCCTATATCGAATTCCACGTCCTTTCGATGAAGATCAGCATAACTCTTTTGTCGATTTTGTGAGGTTTTTATATGTTGTGGGATCATTTGAATCTTTTCCGTAGTCATACGTACCAACTCCGGTCCCAACAACGTTGCTTCACCCACCTCATCCCATCATACTGGAGAACGACACTTTTTTCCATACAACGCTTCGAATGGAGCCATGCCAATACTTGCTTGATAACTGTTGTTGTAGGAAAACTCCACTAATGGTAAGAACTTGTCCCAACTCCCCTTAAAATCAAGGGCACATAGTCTTAATAGATCTTCAAGAGTTTGAATAGTCCTCTCCGACTGTCCGTCCGTCTGAGGATGATATACCGTGCTAAATCGTAAGTCTGTGCCCATAGCTTTTTGCAAACTAACCCAAAATCGTGAAGTGAATCTTGGGTCTCGATCAGAAACTATGGATACTGGCATACCATGCAGTCTTACAATCTCGTTTATGTACATACGAGCAAGACGTTCAAGTGTATAAGTTTCTCGTATCGGTAAGAAATGAGCAGACTTGGTCAATCTATCAACAATGACCCAAATCGCATCAATGCCTTAAGAAACCTTAGGAAGACCGATAACGAAATCCATGGTAATGTGCTCCCACTTCCATTCTGGAATTTCAAGTGGTTGCAATGGACCTTTTGGTACTTGATGCTCCGCTTTAACTCGTTGACAAGTTAGACACCTTGAGATAAACAGCGCTATCTCTCTCTTTATATTGCTCCACCAAAATGTATGACGAATATCATGATACATTTTGGTACTCCCAGGATGGATTGCAAATGGTGTGTTGTGCGCCTCCATCATAATATTATACTTTAAATCAGGGTCGTTAGGAATATAAAGTCTGGAGTTAACTCGAAGTATTCCTTCTTCATCGATTCTTGCTTCCGACATAGCACCTTCTTGCACTTTCTTCCTCATACGCATCAGCTCCAGGTCTGTAGCTTGAGCAGCTTTAACTTTATCGATTAAAGTCGGTTCTACTCGTATACTCGCTATCATCACATGCGTCCCTGGAGTCTTTAACTCTATCTCCATCCTTTGCAAGTCACACAAAATGGGCCTTTGCGTTGACAATATCGCACTCGTACTTGCATATGATTTTCTACTCAATGCATCAGCTACCACGTTCGCTTTTCCAGGATGGTATTGGATGGTATGATCATAATCTTTCAACAGTTCTAGCCAACGTCGTTGTCGCATGTTGAGTTCCTTTTGAGTGAAGAAATATTTGAGGCTTTTATGATCCGTAAAGAATTCCACTTTCTCCCCATACAAGTAATGCCTCCAAATTTTAAGTGCAAAGACAACAGCTGCCAACTCTAGATCATGAGTAGGATAATTCCTCTCATATTCTTTGAGTTGTCGCGAGGCATAGGCTATAACTTTTCCATGTTGCATGAGAACACATCCCAATCCTTTGCTCAAGCATCATCAGATGACAAATCCTCCGAGCCGGATGGATTGTCGAACAGTCTTTGAAATAAGTCTCCTCTTGAGTTCTTGAAAACTCTTCTCACATTCTTCGCTCCAACCGAACTTTGTATCTTCCGAGTCAATGAAAGTCGATGGAGTAGCGATTCGATAAAATCCTTCCACGAATCTCGATAATAACCACTAAACCGAGAAAGCTACGTACTTCGATCATCGATTTAGGTTGTTCCCGACTTTGAATAGCTTCAATCTTTCTTTGGGTCAATGATATTCCATGACTTGATACCACGTGCCCAAGGAATGCTACTTCTTCAAGCCAGAACTCACATTTCTTCAACTTGGCATAAAGCTTATATTCACGAAGCTTTTGGAGTGTCAGCCTCAAGTATTGCTCATGATCTTCACGGCTTTTGGGATAAATAAGGATATCATCAATAAAGACGACCACAAAGTGATCTAAATATTCCTTGAATACTCGGTTCATCATTTCCATGAAGGCAGCAGGAGCATTAGTCAATCCAAAGGACATGACTAGGAATTTATAATGCCCGTACCAAGTTCTAAAAGCCGTCTTTGGAATGTCAGCGGTTCTAATCTTCAATTGGTGATATCCAGAACGAAGATCAATCTTTGAAAAGAATTTGGCTCCTTGCAATTGGTCAAACAGGTCATCAATACGAGGCAATGGATACCTATTTTTGATGGTGACGTGATTCAACTCCCGATAATCAATACAAAGTTGCATACTCCCATCTTTCTTCTTCACGAATAGAACAGGAGCACCCCAAGGAGAAGTACTAGGACGAATAAAGCCAATGTCTAACAATTCCTGCAGTTGGGTCTTTAACTCCGAAGTTCAATAGAGCCATTCGATATGGGGCTTTGGAAATAGGTTTTGTCTCGGGGTTCAAGGTCGATACAAAATTCAATTTTCACGCTCTGGGGTAGGCAGAAGTTCTTCGGGAATACGTTAGGAAATTTATTAATAATAGAAATATCATTCAAAACTGACGTATTTTTGTTTAAATCTGTGACATGAGCTAAGAAAGCTTGACATCCGTTTTTCAATAAACGAATAGCTTTATGGCTTGAGATGACCGTGATTGATTTTAATGGTTTGGTCGCTTGAATTAGCATAATAGGTTGATTAGGAATATGAAAGCTAACAACCTTACGAAAACAATCAATTTTTGCATGATAAGTAGTTAACCAATCAATCCCTAGAATCACGTCAAATGCAAGTATTTTTAATGAAATAAGATCGACAGGTAATGTGAGGGTACCGATTTGAACCAAACAAGACTTATAAACAGTGGATGTAATGATGGTTTCTCCCAACGGAGTTTCCACGGATAAGTCAAAGTCTAATTTCTCCAGAGTCAAATTTAATCGATGAGCGCAAGTAGGAGAAATAAAAGAATGGGTAGAACCAGTATCAAATAAAGTATAGACTTCATTAGAGTTTATGATAAGCTTACCCGTGATGACCTCATTCGGATTCCTTGCTCTTTGGGAGGTCACAACAAACGCTCTCCCTTGCACTACCGGTTTTGAATTTTCTGGGACGGCTTTTGGTGCCTCCATCCTAGCTAAATTTGTCTTCGGTAAATGACAAAATCGAGCTAAGTGGCCTTCTCTTCCACAATTATAACATGCTTTGGATGGCATGACGCAGTTTGGACTGATGTGTCCTCTCCTCCGCATTTGAAGCATATGATAGGTGGTCTTTCTCCTTCCTTAACAACGGGTCTTTGGTCTTTGACGTCTTTCCATCATTATTGAATCTCCTTTTCTTGAAATGTCCATTCTTATTGTTTGCCCTGATTACCACCGAAGTGGTTACCATATCCGCCCGTTGATTCCCTCCACGCTTGTTGTCACCGCTCACGATGACTACTCTCATTGGTATTATAATTTTGCTCATTGCTCTCTTTTTAGTTGCGTTGACTCATTATCGCGTTCCACTAACTGAGCCCTATTTACAACATCTGAATACAAACATAGTTTATGAGAAATAAGATGTTGACGTATCTCCGGCTTCAAACCTCTTAAAAACATTTGCGCCATTCTCACTTCATTATCCACCAAGTGGGGCCTTACCGTGATAACTCTGCAAATTTTGCCTCGTGTTGCAACACTTGGTCATATTGTTTTGTTCCAACTTGATAAACTCCACCTCCTTCATGTGGCGAATACTTTCGGAAAGTATTTGTCGTTGAATGACTCTTGAACTTCTCCCAAGATATCTTCAAGACAAAGAAGTCGTTGAGTACGTTTCTGGAATTCCCACTAGTAATCCGCCTCTCATGCAACATAAAGGCGTAAAGGGAACCTTTTGCTCCTTGGAGCATCCCAAGACATCAAATATCTTGGTAATATGCTTTATCCATGCTTCCGCCGAAGTGGTTTTGGCTCTCCCTTAAACTCCCGGTGGTCCCAGCTCCTTGAATTGTTTAGCGGTGACCGCCCGAGAATTTTTCCGTGTTTCCACCTACGTTTTGGACAAGAGTCGCTCTCGCCTGTGTTGCATAAATTGCATAAAGCCTCTGAACATTTGATCATTCATCATTTGGTCAGTGTTGTTGTTTGCATGAGGATTGTCGCCTTCCTGATGCACATTATCCTGATTATTGATATGTGGTGAATCAACGATCGCTCAAGCTCCATTCTATTCTCAACCTTCTCAGATGTCATTTTCAGATACTGCCACAAAACAAAAGGTTAATTGACATGTAACAAATTATCCCTATCTTCTGACCAACCAATAAAATAGCACATAAACTTAGGTAGGTCATACTAGCGAAGGTATTCCCCATCTCTCCCCTCCTAGTACTATTCTCACATCTTAGCCAGGGATCATATCCCTAAGCTCTGATACCAACTGTGACGCCCCCAAAATTAGGTATACATCACCCATCTTGGGTCGCCACTTACATGTAGTACAAATTTAAAGACAACTTACTAACATAAGCGTCAGGTATATAATACGACATAAACTCGAGTTTGAATACAAATATCGCCTACTAGATATTATACAAACTCAAAAAAGGAGTCCTCATTACAATTATTATCACACTATTTCACGAATAGTGAGGACTACTAATGTTATCTTCGACCATCACTGTTTCCCAGACTCGTCCCAGCTATATTCTCATTTCCTGAAGAGAACAGTGAAAGAAAGGGTGAGCTCAACTAGCCCAGTAAGAAATATTATGACTAAGATAATGCAGAATAAATTATCAATAGTCTTCAACAATGTTAAACTGATAAAACACAATAGACAACCAGTTTAACTGCAGCGGAATATGCAATCCATTAAAAGAGTCAAGTAGAAAATAAATTCTACTATCTTTTAGGTTTTAAAAGGTTTTTCATCATCATTATAAATTTGAGACTCAGCTTTAATAAATATTCCACATCATCGAATCACCCCTGCACTACGGCCAAGGATATTCTTTAGTATCACGACCACAATTATTCATGCACTACGGGCCAAGAATATTTGTGTATTCATTAATGGTCATGATCATGCCAACAATCGTCCCATCAATGCACTACTACCATCGAGGATTTTTATCACATCATTTGTAACATTACGGTCATGATTACACCAATAGTCTCTCGTCATAATCATACCAAGTCCATCTATGCACTACACTGGCCACGTATGACTTTCAACATAATATAAACATGAGGATGATGACAATGATATAAGAATTCAATAAAACAAGTTCAAGAATTATTTTATCCGGAATTATTAACGTCCAAATTATCAACATGATCTTTGTTTTGTAGAGTAAAATTCAAGAATGATCGTAAGAATATTTCCATGAAAAGATCTTTGGATGAAACGCAAATATCAAGGATATTCCACTAATTTCATGGAGTATAGAAGTCAAAGTTTTAACCAACCGGGTATAATAAAGAATAGAATAACAAAAGAAATCACCATGCATGAGATAGAGACCATGCAGGCGAGTTATTCCAATGAATAATAAATAACGGAACCGGTCCCACAGAAAACGCATAGCATGTGGATATTCCAACGAATAATAAAGAATGGAACCAAGTCCCACGTAAAACACACGTAAAGGATGTTCCAATGTAATAATAATAAAGATTTTAACCAGTCCTGTGTAAAACACATGCATGTGGATGTTCCAATGTAATAATAATAAAGAGCGGAACCCCAGTCCGTTGTAAAACACACAGACAGGATGTTCCAACAGAATAATAATAAAAGGCGGAACCCGGATCCGGGTAAAACACACGCATGTGATGTTCCAAATGAATAATAGAAGAATGTCACCAAGTATAGGGTAAACCACGTATATAGGTTATTCCAACAGAGAATAATAAGCGATGGAATAACAATGAGTTCTCTTCATGAATAAGAAAGAATAACACCCCTTACTTTTGGTAGGAGATTGAATCTCGCAACAAAGTAGTAACAAAATACTATTCTTCTTTCTCTCTTATTCTCTCTCATAGCTTGAATGAATTAAGTGAAAAATAATGAAGCACTAGGCCTCTATTTATAGAAGATTTCTAGCTTAGCACCTGCCATGTGAAAAGGCAAGTGGCTTGACGACTGATGATGTGAAAAGAAAAGTGGTTTGACACTTGTAATGTGAAACGACAAGTGGTTCGATGCCTATAATGTGAAACGACAAGTGGTTCGACCGGTAAGGTAATTACTATCGACGAAGGTAATTACTATTCACAAAGGTAATTACTATCGACGAAGGTAATTACTATTGATTTAAGAGACTCTTAGATGATGACATATACGGGCCCCCATAAAATAATCAAACTTACCACAAATGTCTCATAATGCACTCTTTATATACATCAAGGATTGAATAAATATTACTACAAATCATTTTATTTTTAATCAACACATTTTAATCTTTCAACAATTATTAATCATTTATAACTTGTCGTCTCAATTAATAATATAACATATTATATGAGATAATCTTGTGACAATAATTGAATCAATAATATAAGAGATATGATGCAAAGAATTACTATAGCAATAATTGAGCGTAGGTGAGTGACTTCTCACGTAAGCATCAATAATCAATATCGTGTGCTACTATGCAACCACGCCAGACATCAGCATTTTTTACCAACGGTAGTTCAACGCTTTTAACGGTAACACCTCCGCCAAGTTATTTTTATAAAATATTTTGTCTTTTCTCAATCCTACAATAATTACATTGTGGGGTCCACCAATGATTAAAGTCATTGCATGCGAATATTCCCTAACAAAAAGAATATTCCCCACCAAACTAAATATTTTATAACAACTTGCATACTTTGCAAAATTTATAAATATTACCCACAACTATAACATTATATCAAATTTATTCCATAATATTCAAAATAATAATTATAGAAAATTCATCTTTATTTATAATAGCTGGGGTCTTACAATCAATGCCTAGGTTTTCCTAACCAAGGGCTGAAGAACCTTGATGATGTCAATACTGAACAAGCGAAGAAGGTTATGGGTTACCGAAGAAACCTTAATCTTAAAGACATGAAGAAGAAGGAATTTCCTAAAGAGTATGAGTTCCTTGCTGAAATAGTTGGAAAATGCATACTGTGCAAGAACACTGCACATGACACAGTGATTGACCGACAGTTAAAAATAATGTCAGCAATAGTTCTAAAGAAACAATTGACTTTGAAGCTATCTTGTTCGATCAGATCTCCAAGTGGGTAGAAAAGGCTAAGAAGAAGAAGTCCACTGAAAAACCCCTAACCAAGGTGTTTCATGGTAGGCTACTGAGTATTGTACTGAAGAAGAAGCTAGGAGGAAAAATCAAGGATGATGATGGAGAAACGTTGAATGTGCACAAAGTGATGTCTCCACAATTATTTGTGAACTGGAAGAAGAAGCCAAAGGAGAACAGAAGGCTGACAACCGGGAGAAGTAGCAAAGCCTCTGTAAGGAAGTGGAAAACAGAAGAAGCAGAGAGTTCTGAGTTTGATGACTCGGTACCAGTATCAATCACACCAGCCAATAAGAAATCCAGAGGTGTAAAGAAAACAAAAGCCCCATCAAGAAGTTTCTCCTCAAAGGACAAGGATAAAGAAGAAAAATTCCTAACTATTGGAACAACAAAGAGGAGACGCAGCATGTTGCTTCAAGGGCAAGTCAACAAGAAAGCTAAGGTGGAAGACAAACCAGCCACAGCTTCCCAAAATAGTACATCTGCTGAAGAAAGTGACGTAGAGTCAGCAGAAGGAAAAGAGACAGATGTCAAAGCAGAGTCCAGCAATGAAGGTGAAGCTAATGTGATTGCAACATCTGCTGATGAAGAGGAATGCTCAAGCGCTGTGGCCAATTCTCAGAGCAGTCACTCTGATGATGATGAAGAAATTTGAAATGACCCAATTGCATTCCCAACTGCAACTATCCCAACAAGCCCAGATAATGGGTCAGATAATGATGATTCAAGAGAAGAAGAAAATGCCTCCTCAAATCCAGAAAGCCCCCATGATGAATCAAAATTAGATGAGATGACAGAAGAAGAGTCTGTCCTTGCCAGTGCTGAACCTCAAAGAAGTCTTTCTGCTGAACCAGAGAAGTCAGAGTCTGATGAAGAAGAAGAGTCTGACTCTCCCAAACCTGAACCTCCAAGGAGAAGGAAAAACTACAGACTGCAAGCCAAGTTTGCCTCCAAAAGGAGCAGTGGTCAATTAAATGCCATTATTGAATTGAGTGATGATGAGTCTGTATCCCACAGAGAAAGTGCTGAAGAAAAAACCAGCAATGAAGTAGATGAATCTGAAGAAGATCTTACTGAAGAGAGTCCTGAGAATGAAATGCAGCAAGAAGAATTCTCTACTGAAAAAGATCAAGAAAGTTCAAGCTCCGAGATAGAAGAGATTGAATAAAATTTTGGTTCTGCACCTCAGGATGCAGACGAACAAGAAGATTATCCAGTTCTCTCTCCTACAAGATTTAGCAGAAGGATCGTAGTGGAAGTTTCAAATGATCTACCAGATGCTCCATTAGAGAGATGGGTGAACTATAGAAATGAGCAGCTCAAGGTAGTAAGAATGACTACCTTTGACATAGCCAAAAACTAGAACAATATGGAGCTAGACTGCTCAACCATACTCTACAATCCTGACGACTTACTGATGAGATGGTTCTTTCAGTGGATGCCATGGCTAAAGGCTCATACTGAAGGAGACGGAAGCTACCTCAGCTGGTGCTACTCTCACTTTCCAAGCATGGAACTGGTGGCTCAGAACTTTCCAAGAGTAAAGAAGTTTGCCACCAAACTGATCAAAGACCAGCCCCACTTCAAAGTCTACCGCCATGCTAAAAATTTCTATATCCCCTACGATTGTAGAGTGGATTCTGAAGGACAAAGAGTCATGACCAAAGAGCTGATCGTAGAGTCCGTTCACTCTACTGCTGATGATGTTCAAGCCCAAAACCAGAAGCCTCTTTATGCTCAAGCACTACTATCAGACTTTCCCTCATCCTCACACAGTGATTGGAACTCAACGCTTATTCAGATTCTTCAGACATTCAAAAATCTGTCTAAGGATGAAAATCGTAGAGTCCAAACTGATGCTCAACTAGCTGTTGCCCAACAAAAGGATCAAACTACTTTGGAGCAGGAACTACAGAAGAGTTCTGATGATCTAGGCGAGAAAATATCTCTGCTCACTAAAGAATCCTGAAGCTAACAATGAGCGGAGATAATTCCTTCCAAAGACAAGCTTCTGTTACTATGGTTGATGTATCTCTCAAACTCCAAGAGAGAGATAACATCTATCAGAAGGCCATACAAGATCAGAAGGCAGATGCTCTACGAATTTAGAAGACCAATGAAGAGTAGATCCAAGCCATGTCTGACAAGATTGATGACCTGAAGCAGTCTTTCTCAGTGCAACTTGAGCTAGGCCAGTAGGAACTCAAGTTTAAAGTTGCCAACTCCTCCTACCTAATGGAGCAGCTTATGTCCAACATGGAGCAGCTCTCTTAAATAATTAATGACAAAAAGGGGGAGAAAAAGAGGCATAGAAAGAGGAAGAGGAAGAAGAGCAAGAGGCACTCAAAGAAGAGCAGAGGGATAGAAGAAAAGAAATCAAAGAAGAAGACAGCAGATGCAGCAAAAAAAGAATCATCATTAGAGGGGGAGCCAAAAGATGATGATCACATGATCGCAGAGTCTGAGGGGGAGCATGATCAGAAAGATGCTGAAGGGGAGCAAGAGAAAGAAGAACAATCAGATGAGTAACTGATCAGCAAACATCCTGAAAACATACAAGGAGCAAAAGAGGTACATCTCTAACTAGTTAGGTATGTTCTGGATCCAGGATGTAGAATGTCTTAATATACAAATTGCCATATCAATATAAATGACATTCATAATTATCTGTTTTAGAAATACAGCTGCTCACTATATATAAGATTCATTCATAACATGCATATGCTGTGACGCCCCCAAAATAGGTATACATCACCTATTCTAAGTCGCCAAATACATGGTACATAACATAAATACATTCTTAATTATACAACAAGAGAGCTATGAGTTTAAATACAAATACTATCTTCTAGACAATATCCACCCTCAAAATGAGTCCTCATTACATTTATTGTCACACTATTTAATAGAATAGTGAGGACTACTAGCTAATACTATCATTCGGACCATCACTCCGTTCCCCGACTCGTCCCAGCTAAGTTCTCATTTCTTGAAGATAACAGTGAAAGAAAGGGTGAGCTCAACTAGCCTAGTAAGAAATATTATGACTAAGATAATGCAGAATAAATTATCATTAGCCTTAAAATGTTGTTAAACTGATACAATATAACAAACATCAAGTTTAACTGTAGCAAAAATAAGCAATCCATTAGAAGAGTCAAGTAGAGAATAAAATCTACTATCTTCTATGATTTAAAAGGTTTTTCATGACTTTTATCGCTGAGACTCAAATTTTAATAAATAATCCACATCATCGAATCACCCTCAGACTACTGACCCAAGGATATTCTTTAATATCACGACCACAATTATCCATGCACTCATGTGGGCAAGAATATTTGTGTATTCATTAATGGTTATGATCATGCCAACAACTGTCCATCAATGCACTACGGGCCGATGAGGACTTTTACCACATCATTTGTAACATTACGATCATGATTACATCGAATAATTCCTGGTCATAATCATACCAAGTCCATCTATGCACTACAGGCCACAGATGACTTTCAAAAAATATAAATTTGAGGATGATGACAATGATATAAGAATTCAATAAAAACAAGTTCAAGAATTAATTTGTCCAAGAACCAATAACGTTTAAATTGTCAACATGATACTGCTTTGTACAGTAAAATTCAAGAATGCTCAGAAGAATATTTCCATGAAAAGATACTGGATGAAGCGTAATTATCAAGGATATTCCACTAATTTCATGGAGTATAGAAGTCAAAACTTTAACCAACTGAGTATAATAAAGAATGGAATAACAATAGAAATCACCATGCATGCGGTACATCGCATAGACAGGTTATTCCAATAGATTAATAAGTAACGGAACCAGGTCAGGCAAAATTCGCACCGATAGGATGTTCCAACATGTAATAATAAAGGCGAGAACCGGTCCCACAGAACGCATGCATGTGATATTCCAATGTAATAATAATAAAAGATGGAACGAAGTCCTATGTAAATGCACGCATACATGATATTCCAAATGTAATAATAATAAAAACAGAATATTAGAAGAATGTCACCAAGTATAGGGTAGCCCGCGTATACACGTTATTCCAACAGAATAACAAAGAATGGAATAACATAAGTTCTCTTTATGAATACAAAAGAATAACACCCCTTACAAGTACAACAAATAATATTTCCTACCTTAAGAAGAAGAATCTTCGGATATATAAGTAGTGAAGTAAGGTAATACTTTCTTCTTTCTCTCTATAGTTTATCTCTAAAGTTTCAAAGAATTTGTAAGAAAATAATGAAGGGATGAGCTTCTATTTATAGAAAATGGATCGCATAGTAACTAACTCATGAACTATCCCGTATTGATTTACTTTAATCTGACGTTCCATATTTAAAGCAAAATCTTTTAAATAAAATATAATATATTCTATTTATAATCTAATAAAACGAATAACTTTATAAAAGATTTTACTATGCAAACACTATACATAATAAAATATAATATATTCTAATTATTGTCTAATAAAAACAGATAACTTTATAAAAGTATTTTGTTTTATATAAAAAGATTTTACTATGCAAAACACTATGCAGACACTATGAAACACTATGCATAATTGAATATAATATATTATATTTATAGAATAACTTTATAAAAGTATTCTGTTTTATATAAAAAGATTTTCTGTATTATTACATTAATAATACCAACAAAACTGAGTGACTTATCACGTAAGCATCAATAGTTAATATCGTGTGCTACTATGCAACCACACTTATTACCGTACTTTTGACACCGGGTGTTTCAACAATTAACGGTAAAACTTCTGCCGTTATTTTCATAAAGTATTTTTGTCGTTATCTCAATCCGACAATAATTCCGTTGTGGGGTCCACCAATGATTCTTCCGTTGTACGAATATTCCCTGTTAAAACGAATATTCCCCGACCAATCGAATATTATATAACAACTTGAGTACTTTGCAAAATTTATAAATATTACCCACAACTATAACATTATATCAATTTCACTCCATAATATTCAAAAATAATATTTATAGAAAATTCATCTTTATTCAAAAAGTTGGGGTTTTACATATGCACTTATTGTTTTTGTCATAATCAAATAGGGGGAGATTGTCAGGAATAAACATGTGAAAGATATTCCTATTTAATATATGATTAGATTATGATATATATATATATATATATATATATATATATGAATGAATATGCAAGTATGCTTGCATTAAGAAAAGCTGTAAAGTCCTTTGATAGATAATAGAAATATATGTACAAGGACTTAGAATGAATTGATCAAATATGTTAGGTTGATCCTACATAAGCAAAACAACTTTGTAAAGTACTTAAAAAGAAATGATGTACAAGGACTATAAATATAGAAAGATCAAGCTTGTTAGGTTGATCTTATGATGTAATAGATAGGCTTGTCTGATCGTCGAGCACTGCACCAGAAGTCGTAGTCTGCCAGGAGAGTCAAGGTCAACTCGAGAGCTATCGAGGCAGAATAGGAGTATACAATATAGTAGATCTCGAAGTTCATAGACTGCCAGGGGAAATGAAGAAGGACCGTAGTGTGTCGAGTAGAGCTTCCTCGGGATCGTAGTGTGCTGAGGATGTCATGTTCAGAATCGTAGAGACAGCCTACCTATGAGCAGACCGATCATCTTCCGAAGTCAAGACAGAAATGTAGACTACACTTAGAGTTCTAGAGTCTATTGATTACATGCAGAGATCGTAGTCAAGCAAGATCAGATGAAGACAACAAGCATAAGGCAGAAATCATAGAGTGTCAAGATCTGATCTCGGGATCGTAGTGTCTGCACCAGACGAAGCTTAATCATAGAGTGCAGAACTACGACCTCAACTGAAGTGCTCACAATACCAAGGCGGAATCGTAGAGCATATACGGTTCTCAACAAATGAGCACTCCCAGAATATCCAAAGGAATGAAGCCTCTAGTTTAAGCTGCAAGTTACATCCAATGAAACCAAAAAGCACTCAACGAATGGCATGCAGGCTAACAGAAGATCTAAGCACCAACCCAATCAGCATCAAGATTGAGTTGTAAGGCCATTCGGGATGAAGTCTTCCACAAGGAGATCCAAAGAAGACTTCAGAAGCTGACTAAAGAAAAGTCAGCTAATGGAATAGCTATCAAGTGAACAAAAGACAACGATCTTGGAAGTAACCAAGATCATAGTGTTTGCTAAATAGAGAAGGAACTGATGGAAGGTGAACCGAGATACTGGTCAGCTTCTGAAGAGCAAGGCTAAAGTGATTAAGTGCAGGGTCAGTTCATTGATGATAAGTAAACGGGAGATCACAAGGAGAAAGCAAGCTGGACGCGCCATAAATCTGAAGTTTCTTGATATTCAGAAGGGGACCAGAGCAAGGAATTAGGCCATCAGTCTCTGAGAATAGTCGAAGAAAATAGAAGTATTGAAGCACTGTATAATATAAGGAAGAGGTGTTCTACATTGAAGATTCAATCAACACTCTTCAAGATCGTAGTGTTAACTCAACCAGTCAATGAGCAACACTCAACAAGACACTACGATCGTGTCCTCAAGACGCATCGTAATCGTAGAGTTCGAATAGCTAAAGACTGAAGCATTGGCAAAGGTTCAATCTAAAGGGTGATATTCGGACAAGTGTTTATTAAGAGCATCGATGCAATAGGACAACCTCTGATCGAGAAATCAGAAAGAGGTAATAAAGTCTTCAACCTGCCCAAGACATTAAAGTGATACATCTGACAGGGTAGGTGAAACAGTATACTGCAGCATCAGGAAAAGTATAACATGTCACATCAAGCAGTCTACCTTAAGCAACTCGAGATCTGTGAAGATATTTGAATAGCCTTCAATGGCTACTTTCCAACGGAAGGATTGGAAAGGAGTATAAATCTAGAAGAGCTTCAAAGATCGAAGGTTGCTAGAGTTGCCAAGTTTGGAGAGTAGGTGGACTGATCTAAACCATATGAGATAGTGAGTCCGAAGGCTCACTCTACGATCCACCAAGAACACTCAGAAGTCAGAAAAAGAAAGAAGTAGAAGTGTGACTTCTACTATGTAAAAGTGAGAGTTCTACTACATGAAGAGTGTTCTGAACTGCTGAGAAAAAAAAGAGCATCATGTCATCTTGATGTCCATCATGGAAAGACTCTAAGTACAATAGAGAAGAGCCTACAGTCATCGTAGCAAGTCCATCACGAGAAGGCATCAAGTAGCAAGAAAGGAGATCACAAAAGCCATCTTGGTGTTAAGCATGAGAAAGCTTCTAAGTATCTAACACCAGTCATCTTAGAAGCCTATCATGTGCAGCCATCAAGTACCAAGGAGAATGATCTTCAAGGCAGTTCATAAAGGGGTCATCCGAAGTGGTTGAGTAACCAAAGAAGCTAAGCATCATGCAACACTTAGCTGCACTTCAAGGATGATCAAGCCAAGCTGCTAAGGATAGAAGATGTTCAGAGCATGAAGACATCTTAGCAGCTCAGCACCGACTCCAACAACAACAAACAAACAACTCAATAAAGCCAGGGCCTAAGGGGTCTTTGTCCGAAGGGACTAAACAAAGCCAGGGCCTGAGGGGTCCTTGTCCGTAGGGACTAAACAAAGTTCCAAGCCTGTTGGGCTTGAAGAGTTCCTAGGGAACTAGAGGAGTCCCAAGGTCACCGGCCTCAAGAGTTCTTAGTGAATCAAGTCACTAGGTCACGGCCTCAAGGAATCTTAGTGAATTAGGGTGCTGCCCTTCCTTAGTGGAATTCCTGCTAGTCGAAAGCAGAAGAGTGATTTAGGAGCTTGAGTCTCTGAACCACTTAAAACCCCTTGTGTCTTTTACATTATGTCATTTACATTATGTAATATAACTGCTATAACTTCTATGTATGTTTTAACTGCTTACAACTAAACTTACTCTACGAACAATGTATGTATGATTATAAATATATCAATGAAGGGGATCTTTTACTTATTTCGCTGTGCTTGAAAAGATTCTTATGGTTGTCCTATGTTAATTATGAACAATATAATATAAACCAGAAAAGTATTTGAAGTAAAAATGATCTATTCAACCCCCCTTCTAGATCTATTGTGCCCTCTGGGAACTAACAACACCAAATCTGTTCATTTGAAGTTTGTTTTCTTCGTTTTAATATGCATAATTATATACAAGTGTAAATTTATGATACCACTTATGATTATCGTGTTAAATTTGGTATGTAAGGCCATATGGCCATATTTTCATACCCTGTAACTTTGAATAAACTATCTACGACATATATGTTTTTATGAAACTGATGTTATGGTTCATACAACATAGTAAAAACATACTACGTTAACATATTAATACATACATCCACATAATCACTACCCTTTTTGATTATAGAGACTTAAACAATTAACTTAAAAGTCATTTTCATGAAACTTTAAATGACGTAAATAAAAAACTTAAGTTTAAGGGTTTACCCTTAATTGCTCTACTTGAATTACACAAGGGTGATAGCAATTTCCAATTTCTCACAATCATTCTCTTTTACTCTCACTGATTCTAAATTCTCTCTATGATTTGCTTTGACAAACTTAGAAAATAAAAGGAAGAAGATGTATGAAATTATAGGAACTAACGTTGTGTGGTCAGTTAACCCAATCATGGGTTAACTACTACTAACTCCCAATAAGGCTTCGTTTGGCTAGCCTTAAATGGCTCAAATCCATTTAATTTAATTCATCCTTTATAATATAGTTTAATCGTGTCAAACCTATTTACACAATAAATCAATTATCTTATCTAATTTAATTAAATAAAATATAATAATTTCTCATAAATTCACATAGTCACATAATTAATTTCTCATTTATTAATTATGTCAAATTATTAATTTTCTCATTAATTATTAATTAATAAAATAATATTCGGTTTATTAAATAGACTCACATAATTACATACTTTGAATAATAACATTCTCCACATTAATTTAATAAATATAACACATATAATTAAATTAATCTATCACAATTTCATCGATTAGTTATTTAATCTAATAATTAAATCATCAAAAAATATTTATTTAATTCAGTAAATATTAAAATTAAATTATAAAATCTCGTTTGTCACAATGAATGTACAGTTATGTACAGTTATGAATGTACAATTATGCGTCACATCTATAGTTAATATACTTTCCTTTTGTATCTTTAAGGTTTCTACAATACATGATCACATAACATATCATATTAGGTCATATATAATCAAGTAAGGTTATTACTATATCTTACCCTTCTTCTCAATCTAATCATGCTTTAGATTATTTATCATTTGTTACGGTTAATCGTCTTACATTGTTCTTACGTTTACATAATCGTTCATCATCTTTTAGTTGAAATCCTGAGGTCATATCATCCTTAAGAATGTCATTTCAAGTTAGTTTGAAATTATACTATATCTTTTATTCACTTCCTTGTTCCTTTATGTTCATAAACATTCCTTACTATGTCTTCCCTAGTGCTGGCGTTGTGGCACCAGCTGCCCTTATACCACTCGTGTTGCGGCACGGGTTTGCAGTGCATAAGCCCCGACCTTGGCGTTGCGGCGCCACCTTTTCTTCCCTATGCGTTAATGGCCACTCTTCAATAATCGATGGTCGAGGCTCAAGGCCGTGGCGCCAAGGATAATGCTTTGGCTTGCACCCGGCGGCACGGGTTCGAGCCTCGCATAGCTTAACATTTTTAATTTCTTATGTGAGATTCCTGGCTCATAACTTCTTCGTTATAAGTCCGAATTGGCTCGTTCAAAAGCAATTAGTTCACAAATCACATGCTCTATGATTTCATTAGAAAATATTTCTGTTTCAAATCTTTTAACTCAAAATTCACCTATTAGTTCATTATTACGAAAACGTTAAACGTTCGTGAACGTTCAAAGCTCATTTCTTTGTTCTAAGTCGGAATTTGGTCATTTTTGAGTCCGTAACTCTAGATGCCAATTGAGACTAATCTCCATCGAATACCAACATTTTTCGAGCTCAATTGTAACGACCGAGAAATTCGGATCCTTTGTAAACTACTTGAAGGAATTAAATAATGAATAAAATAATATTATTTGTTATTATTACGTGTTAAAATGATGTATGTTGTTTTATAACCTAGAAACGTCAGAACATCGTATTATTTTAACTACGCGAAGGAATTAAAGTGGTTGAATTTCCAAGAAGAAAATCAAAGCTTTCTGAGAAATTTTCCGAAAAACACAATTCATCGTTTTCCGCTCGGGAATTATTTTTGAACTTCCGAGAAATACGTAATGTTATAAAATCGAGGTGAGATGGATTATGTAATAATAATCTAAGTATGAAAAATGCAATATTTTGAATGCGGATTTAATTCAAGAACGTTAAGAATTAAAGTCTAATGAAATGAATTAGTGTAATCTTGTATGAAGTGTAAAGTCCAATAGCATTAAGGGGCAAGCCCAAGTGGTAGAAATGTTTAGCCCAAGAGTTGGTTAATATGAAGCCATAGTAATTAAATGCAAGCCCAAAGACTAAGCTAAACTAATTACACTAAAGCCCAAGTATTGATCCATTAGCTAAATAGGATCCATGGGGCAACCCATAAGAGAACTTGGTGACCAAGGGTTTAATGTGGAGGCCAAGTAATAAGTGTAATGGCCAAGTAAAGAGAGTAGCTATCAAGTTTACTTAGTTTACACATTTATAGGAATTGTTTCGTAGATATTAGGGGTAACAGATTTTCAGTAGATCTTTTACCGATAAGGTTAAGAGAATTCGATGTAATTCTCGGTATAGATTGGTTAATAAACCATATAGCAATAATAGATTGTCATAGAAAGAGTGTAAACTTAAGGCTTTCTAAGAAACCTGAGGTGGTGTTTTATGGTAATAAATCATCAAGACGTTCTTGTTATCTAACCATGACACAAGCTAGGAGGATGTTGAAGAAGAGGTGTAAGGGTTACCTGTGCCATGTTATCGATACCCAAAAAGTGGGGGCAACATTCGAACAGATACCGGTGGTACAAGATTTTTCGGATGTATTTCCGGAGGAGTTACCCGGTATTCCGCCAGATAGGGATGTAGAATTTGTGATTGATTTACTGCCGGGTACGGCACCAATTTCAAAGGCACCATATTAAATGGCGCCAATGGAGATGAAGGAGTTAATGGTTCAATTACATGAACTGTTAGATAGAAAGTACATTCAACTAAGTGTGTCTGTAACACCCCAGTCCCACATTGAAAGATATGGGAAAAATTTGTCAGCATATAAGGAAATAAGTTACTACCAATAGTACCTTCAAGTCATGACCTTTTGGGACAATGTGGTGGGCTATACTATTGGGCCAGTAGTTTGAGGCCTTATTTTGATGGATTTGATTTGATTCGGACTTGGGATTTAACCCGAGATTTATTCCGAACTCGGGATTTGACCTGGGTTATTTCAGATGGTATCACAGTCGACTCTCGAAAGCTCAGGTCGGGTCATCCGATCAGGTTGCCGGAGGTGGGGACAAGAAGGCTAGTGGTATTGTCCCACAATGGAGAGATGGAGGTCCAGAGGTGGGGACACGAAGCCAGCTGGTATTATCCCACAATGGCTAGATAGGCAAAGATATTTGGGCTGTATGTGTGATCAGATTCTGACGGGGACATCAGAAATTTAAGTGGGGTAGTTTGTAACACCCCAGTCCCACATCGAAAGATAGGGGAAAAATTTGTCTGCATATAAGGAAATAAATTACTACCAATAATACCTTCAAGTCCTGACCTTTTGGGAGCCTGTGGTGGGCTAAGATGACCCAAGACTATACTATTCGGCCAGTAGTTTGAGGCCTTATTTTGATGGATTTTTTTTAATTTAGACTTGGGATTTGACTCGAGATTTATTCCGGACTCAGGATTTGACCCGGGTTGTTTCAGTGTCTCCGTGGAGAGCACAGGTATTCTATGTAAAGAAGAAGGATGGGTCGTTACGACTTTGTATCGACTATCGAGAGTTGAACAAGTTAACAATAAAGAATAAATACCCGTTGCCCAGGATCAATGATCTATTTGATCTGTTGAAATGGGCAAAATATTTTTCTAAGATAGATTTGCGTACGGGGTATCATCAACTGAAAGTGAGGAAAGAGGATGTACCTAAGACGGCGTTCAGAACTCGTTATGGGCATTACAAGTTTCTGGTTATGTCGTTTGGGTTGACGAATGCGCCAGCCGCATTCATGGATATGATGAACAGAGTGTTCAAACAGTATTTGGACAAGTTCGTTGTAGTGTTCATTGATGATATTCTAGTCTATTCTAAGATGCCAGAATATCATGTTGAACATTTAAGAATAGTGTTGGAAACACTACGGAGGGATAAATTATATGCGAAATTCACTAAGTGTGAATTTTGGCTTGAACGAGTGCAGTTTCTAGGACATGTTATAGATAAAGATGGCATATCCGTAGATCCAGCGAAGGTGGAAGTAGTGAATGAGTGGGAGCAACCTAAAACGCCAACCAAGGTTTGGATTTTTTTGGGTTAGCGGGATACTATAGAAGGTTCATTCAGGACTTTTCTAAATTAGATACTCCGTTGATGAATCTGAAAAGAAAGTCGGTGAAGTATGAGTGGACAGAAAAGTGTGAAAATAGTTTTCAAGAACTAAAAAGGAGGTTGAGTGTGTGACACCCCTAAATCTGGGTACTTTAATTTCCACATGATTTGGTGTTCACTATTCAAACATCATATATCTATCTACCCATAATCAATGAAAGTAGTAATAATTAGAAATAAATCCTCTCCTTAAAGAGTTACATCGAAAGAATACATAAATCACAGGTCATACTAACCTTAAATCTTAACTGCGGAAACATAAATAATTAATCATCTTACACATCATTAACATAAGTCTAAAACATAAATTCAATATCACATAAAACAACAAGTCTTCATCACTTGTTAATCTTGCCCTTGCCTTTGCTAGTAGAAGGCTCGTCGGTTCTTTCGTTCTTAACTTCAATGTTATTATTACGCAAGAGTGAGCACGATTGCCCACAAGTATAATAATGAAATAATAATATAATAACATGCGAGTGAATCAAAGACTTCTGGAATAAAACTCAACTTCTGAATCAAGAATGAATAACAAGAATCAAAAGATTTCTGAGGGTCATAAGACCTTGAGCTATGTCCTAGGTTATCAAGGGTTATACTTGAAACCTTTAACAGTCATAAGACTATGGACTCTTCTACTCGTACTTAGGGGGATCAGCCCTTAGTACCATACTGTGCACAATATCTTAACGCTAACGCATAAGTAATCCCTATACAAGGTTGTTCATCTCAGTTTGACATTAGAGTCCGCACCAAAGGAAGTTTAGTTTGGATAAATCAAAAAGAGTTCTGAAATTTAGAACGTTCATAAACTATGGACTAGTCAAATCAAATAAGGTTCACTAGTCTAATATTGTTCAACAATAAATGATATTTAAATTGAATAACAATCTCAAGAGGTATACAATAGAACAAGTATTGTATAACAGAATCATACTTTGAAAAGATAAATAATCTTCAATATAATAATTTGAACTTGATTTAATAATAACGAAAATTTACTCGGTGTAATTTATAAACTTGAATAATGATAACTAGTAGAGTTAGGAAACTTGACTCGTGCGTAGGCTAAACGAGTACTACTTCCGTTCATCAAAAATCCTACACACATACAATATGTATTCACGACATTCATTAGTTATATTTTCACTTAATTATTTAATATAAACTCCACTTTATTTAACAAATCATTACCCTTCTAATTTAATTACTTAATTAAATTAGAATATTTTTATTTTCTAACTATTATTACACTCGAATAAATTATTTCATAATAATTTCCATCGAATATTTATTTTATTCCATAAATATCTCAATTAAAATATTTACTTTATTTTATAAATATTTTAATAATAATTTTCATCAAATATTCATTTTATTCCATAAATATCTCAATTAAAATTTTTAATTTATTTTATAAATATTTAATAATAATTTTCATCGAATATTTTTTTTTTGCCCGCCGGGAGTGATTAGTAATGAGGTTTCGCCGGAAATTACATGATTGGACGATATTCGTCGAATTCGTGAAATTCTCGGAATGAAAGATGTATTTTGTGCTTGAAGTCACAAACGTTGGTTTTCGATGGAGACAAATCATATTTGGCATTATAGAGTTGCGGACTCTAAAATGGTTGGATTTCGACTTAGAACGAAGAAACGAGCGTTGAACGTTCGCGAACGTTTATCGTTTTCGTTAAAATGGACTAATAGGTGAAATTTTATCAAACGAAGTAAAATAGATAAAATTCTTGCACGAATGCATAGAGCACGTAATTTGTGAACCATAGGCTCTTGAACGAGCCAATTTAGACTTATAACGAAGAAGTTACGAGTCCGGAAGTTTCACAAAATTTCTAAAACTGTCCAAGTTTTTTGGTGCATGAGTCGGCAATCACCATGGCGCCAATTTCAAGCAAATAAGCCATATATGACAATACCAAATGGCCATCACCCCTGAGAGTCAAATATGTAGTACATATAACACAGAGACTTCGTCTTAAGCGGCGCCAAGTCCGGATTTTTGAACAATAAGTGGTGATGCAAGAAATACAAGACTACCAAGTCTGATAATGCCATTACAAATTTATGACAACCCGAGAATTTAGAAAATTTTTATTAATTGATTTAAGGTTCAAAATTAGAACCTAGACAAAAAATTAGTGTATGTGTTTGATATTTTTAAGATAGAATTTTGAGGATTTCAAAATTTTGTTAAGGATTTAAGTGAATTATTCATGATTAAGGGAATACGTGAATATGTTCTGTGTATATGTGTACAGTATGTGGTTAAGGGTCAAGGGTTGACCAAATAAACGATATTTGTAACAAACCCTAAGTATATTAAGCACGCCAACGTTCGGTTAGAAAATTCTTACGAATTATAAGAAACCCTAGAAACCGATTCTGGAAACCCTAATTTCAATTTCGGGAATCCGAAACCCTAATTCGGTGCATGAAACCCTAAATTGGGAATCTAATGGCGTAAGTGTAAATAATTATAAGATTAATTAGGGTTAATCTTAACAAATTATTTATAAAACCCTAATTTCAAAATTTGAAACCCTAATTTCTGGTTTAGGAACCCTAATTTATAATTAGGGAAACCCTAAGTGTTAATTAAATAATTTTTATGTTAATTAGGGAATATTAATCCTAATTATAAAGTCATAAGTAATTAGAAAACCCTAATCTAATTACGAAAATTTAATTTCTAAATTAGAAAATTATTTTTCTATTAGAAACCCTAATTAGTGGTTTATAAACCCTAATGACCATTTTGACCCTAATTGCTTAATTAGCGATTGTAATTAGTAAATGCTAATCCTAATTAGCAAGATTTAAGTAATGATTAAGAAATTTTAATATAATTAGAAAATTATAATTATAATTTAGAAATATTAATTTTATATTTTTAAAACCTAAATTAGAAATTTTAGAAAATTAAATTATAAACCCTAAGGGTTTCAAACCCTAAACCCTAAGGTTTTCTAAACCCTAACCAAACCCTAAACCCTAAGGGGTTGGGCAATGCCCAAATGCCATTAATATTGTGTGTAAATGATATTTTTGCCCTTTGTTACATAATTGGACATAGCTTGCAATTGTTGTCCTAGTGAGTGGTTCACCTACCCTAGCCCTAGCCATGTGACCAAAAATTAATACAAAGCAGCAATCTCAGCCACATGTCATCAGCCATACATTGAATCAAAAATAAAAGTCTAAAAGTAAGACAACTTTCTTACTTTACTTAGCAAAATATCCAAGACCTTCTCTCTCTATAATTTTTGAGATTGGGAGTGAGAATGAGTGAGAAGAGAAGCTAATTTCATTATTTAGCTTTCCAAGAACATATCAAAAGGGTCAGAATCAAAAATTAAGGCTCAAAGTGGTAAGAACCCTAAAATTTCAAAATCCTTTGATCTTATGTTGTTTGATGTTAGTTGTTGTTTAAAGTTGTGTAATAGGGTGTCTTATAAGGATCTGGTGTGACGACCCCAAAATAGGTCCATTCCATCCAACCCATTCTGAGTCGCCAAATACATGGTACAGAAAATAACTACAACTTAATTACAACAATTGTCGTACAAAATACAACAACACATATGCTGTGAGTTTGGATACAAATATATACCAACTATGACTCATGTCCCAATCGTGGATAGCACGTCACAATGACACCTTACATAAAGGAATAGTCAAAAACTGTTTTAGAAATTAGAATTTTTGGTAAGTGTTCAAGGAAACCTTCGTACATGGGAGGCCATGCTTCTAGGTTATGATAGATATCATATGGCCACAGAATTATCCTTGGTTGACCTAATAGACCCCAAAGAAAAACGAGAAGATTACTATCATATTCTTCCCAATGGTGAGTCTTCTCTTGACTTATCATTATCTCCACTATCTCAAATTGAGAATTATACTTCAAACAAATACCAAGATTATATAGGTAGTGCTCGTAAATATACTCAGCAAGTGGATGAGCACAACCCTTTCTTATGATGACATGAGGTTGTATGTCATTAGACATCTTGTATGATAGTGGCAAAACACCCTTCCAACGTTGGGTTCCCCTCTCCCTATATGATTCACCAAATATAACTACTAAAAGATGTATACAACACACTTGTCTATACTGTTTAGGGAGAACTCCACAGCTAGAGACCACCGTTCTATTCCCTTGTTACCCCCGCTCGACCCAACTACACTTTTATTACCTGAAAGGAATTGTGAAGCAAAAGGGTGAGCATAACTAGCTCAGTAAAGAATATCATGACTAAAGATAATTAAATTATCAATAGCCTTCATCAATAACAAATCAGAGATTTAGAACATATGGTAGATGATAAAAATTTCAACCATAGTTGCAGTGGAACGAGCAATCCATTAGAAGAGTCAAATAGACAATACGCCTATTATTATCTTCTCCATGTTAAAAGTCCACCAACAATGTTTTATCCCCAGTAACATCAATTAACAGCCCTTTCCACAATTATATGAATATCTCATTATCATAATTGTGATTCTAAATTCCTCTTCGTACCTAAGACGAATATAATTTTCATCACATGTCTTTACCTGAAACATCAAAGATCATGGTTATACCAAATCACCGTTCCTGTTCATAATCATACTAATAAATTCATCTTTGCACTACTACCAAAGATATTCATCCACGCTTCATCTTCGCACTAATCGGCAAAAGATATTCAACAACAAATCATCTTTGCACTACGGCCAAAAGATATTCATTAACAGTTCATCTTTGCACTACTGGCCAAAGGTATTCATCAACAATTCATCTTTGCACTACAGGCCAAAGATATTAATATCTTAAAGAAATATATAATCATTTTAGAATTTATATAAACAATAATTATAACCATGTTGATCAATTCACCTTTGCACTTAAGCTAAAGATATTCAATTATAAATTCAATGGTCATGATCATACCAGTCACAATTTAACTTTTCACTAATGGCCAAAGAGAACCCTAATCATGATCATACTAATAATCTACTCATCTTTACACTCCAGTGAAAGAGAAATTCAACATCAGGGTTATAAAAATATTATATATGATAATAAAATCAATATAATCAATATATAGTTTTAATCTCCAGAGTAATATTCAAAAATCAACTACAATTTGGTTAGAAAAAGAAATCAATTTTGTAGTGAATAGTACCCGTGAATAGTAACTCGTGAATAGTAACTCATGAATAGTAACCCTGACACAAAAAGGTAAAAATTCCACAATAAAATCCATACCAATATTTCTAATATAATGATATCAAGGAATAACATTTCTTAAACTTATAAACAATTTATTTTAACTGTTTACACTTTACTAAATAATGCATTTAATCATCATAAAATGTCAAACTTATAAGGTTTCATCACCAATAACCAAAACCCTCATCAAAAATCTGCATATACCACATATATGATTCTCAAGCCATAAAATCATATTTTCCAATTTTCTTCCTTCACATAACATATTTAACTCATTTATTCATAACTAGTCTATTTTCCTGAAAAATACCAAATTAGTTCCAAAAATATTTCTTTTCTGGGATTTAGCAGAATATAGTCTCATATTGAACATATATTTTTTCTTAGAATTTTTAAAATTCATTTACTATTTTTCATATGGCTAAAACCGCCGAATATTTAGACATTTATCATAAATTGTACTTTTATCCAAAAATTCCAAAATTCACAGAGTACACTAAAATTATATAGATGTACTCCCAATAAAAATTTCATCAATTTTGTAGTTAACCATAAGGAGTTATAAGGCGTTACTTTTAAAATAGTCTTTTCTCATAAAATTCATAACTCTTAATCTATACATCAAAAAATCACCATTTTTGGACACAATCAATAAAACTCATCAACATATCATTTCAGATTTTTTTAGAATTTTTTGAAGGTTAGAAGAAGTACGAACTGAAAAACATAATAACCCTTAAAATCCCTTACTATCCCTTACCTCAAAAGTGCAAAGACTTCCATTGGGATATCTGATATGACATTTGAAGGAAACTTGCACTGATGAATATCAACTCACCAAGTATCTAAATACTCACAAAATACATTCAATAATCTAGAGAGAGAAAACTTATTTCTGGTGTGATTTTCAATTCTAACATAGCCCTCTATTTATAGGAAAATTTTAGCAGACTCGACCAAGAACTTTGATTGCTTTACTGCTACTACTATTCCCACCCACCACATTTGAAATAAAATTCAGCACATTTCTTCACCAACCACAAGTGGGGCCCACTCAATTCTAGAATTTTCCACCAAAATGCTAAATTCAGATACTTCAACAATTTTTGAACCATTCACCTCTTAAAATTCATAACAAATCATACGTTTATTTTTTAACGGTTCAAAATTTGTGGACATATACTCAACTTATATATGTATAGCATATCCAAAAATTACAACGATCCAACTACGCAGATTAAAATTATAACTCACGCAATATATCTCAAAAACACCGGTTTAATTTTTAATACCTTCATTCCGACAAAAAATACTTGATAAAATACCTCAACATTAATTCCTTCATTTATAACCACATAAATAAATCCATCATTTATATCCACATCAAATAAATATTTCCTTATCATATAAATCAATAATTAATTATTCACAAATAATATTACGTAATCACAATTATGACAACCAGCCGCTCCCGAAGAAAGGGCTTTCCAATAAGAATTTCTCTTTATCAAGGCGCAATTAGGTGACCAAATCTCTCCTCGATGTAACTTTCTAGACATTGCCAATAATGCTATCTAATAATATTATTCAAATAATATGAATTATTGATCCGATAATGAGAAATATTGTGCGTTGATAATTATTGAAACAACAATAATATAAAATATCAACGCAAAGAACTATTGAATCAATAAAATAAAATATTGAGCAAGAATTATCGTAACAATTATTGAGTAGTGCCTTCTTACGTAAGAATCAATAATTCAAAAATACTGTAATACCGTAAAGCACTCGCAACAACGCCAGCGTTATTTTATTTTACCAACCGGGTTCCAACAAAGTGTTAATTCAGTAACGATTACGCCTAGTTATTTATAAAACTTAATTTTGTCGCTTTTCTTCATACCACAAATTATTCTCATTATGGGGCCCACAAATGATCAAGGCTACTGTCGCATTTAATATTCCCCGACAGAAAGAATATTCCACGACCAAACGAATATTCCCCGACAACAATGAATATTTTATAACCACTTGTGTATTTTGAAAAAAAATTCATATATCACCACTAACTTTAACTTTTATCAATTTAACCATTTGCTGAATAGTAATGATAAGAAAAATTAAATACTTTTATTTCATAAAATTCGGGGTCTTACAATCTCCCCTCCTTATGAAATTTTGTCCCCAAATTTTACGTGCACTGTAGTATTTCAAAAGTTGAGAATACCTTGCTTCCATTTCAGATTCTATCTCCCCGGTCATCATGATTTCTCCATCTCCCGTGATAACTTCATTTGGGTTCCTCATTTGTTGGGAAGTCATGACAACTGCCATCCCTCGAACTACCCGGCTTTGACTTGTCTGGGGCAAAGATTTACGCATCACTACCGTTGGAATATATTTTTCTATAGGACATATTCCTCCCTCAACTACATCGTCGTACTCCTGTTTCATGATCTGAATCATCATTCTTCGATCCATATCGAATTCAGGTTGACTGCTATATACAGGGTAATTCAAAACTCGATGTTGGCTTTCCAAAAAGATAAATTCATGTCATCTATTTTAGCCTTCTTAGATCGGACATCTCTTTCCACAATATCCACGTGTCGTGTGGCTTTTACCCATGCATCACTCATTTTTACTCGTTCAATTTTTTCTTCTTTCAGCTCAGATTCCATCTTTATCGTCTTATACTCTACCAAAGAATGCTTCTGTTCAAGCATCACATATCGGGTAACACAAGCTTGAATTGTTGCATCCTTTTGTTCCACAACCGCCTGTCGTTCTTTAGCTTGCTCTTCTAACTCATGAATACAATTTTGAAATTCTACATTTTGATCATATAATACCTCTAATAAACTCTCCTCAGGTACCTCTTCTTCCTCACTCTTAGTCATTACATACCTCTGTGACTATCTCTACAAGAATTATCAATTCTTCACTCACCCCATGGATATCTCTAATCACATTATCATGGTTAGTGATTAGAGGTATCCCCACGGTCTCATTCACTCCATTGTTAACGTTCTCCGTAGCCATTCTCAAATACTGCCATAAAATAAGGGTTAATTAAACAAATTAACATATCACATAATATCCCGATATTATGACTGACCAACAAATAAGCTTAGGTAGGACACACTAGCGAAGGATTTACTTATCTCTCCACTCCTAGTTATATTCCCCGATCTCCTCCAGAGATCATATCCCTAAGCTCTGATACCAACTGTGACGACCCAAAAATAGGTCCATTCCATCCAACCCATTCTGAGTCGCCAAATACATGGTACAGAAAATAACTACAACTTTATTACAACAATTGTCGTATAAAATACAACAACACATATGTTGTGAGTTTGGATACAAATATATACCAACTGTGACTCATGTCCCAATCGTGGATAGCACGTCACAATGACACCTTCCATAAAGGTATAGTCAAAAACTGTTTTAGAAATTAGAATTTTTGGGAAGTGCTCAAGGAAACCTTCGTACATGGGAGGTCATGCTTCTAGGTTATGATAGATATCATATGGCCACGCAATTATGCTTGGTTGACCCAATAGACCCCAAAGAAAAACGAGAAGATTACTATCATATTCTTCCCAATGGTGAGTCTTCTCTTGACCTATCATTATCTCCACTATTTCAAATTGATAATTATACTTCAAACAAACACCAAGATTATATAGGTAGTGCTCGTAAATATACTCAGCAAGTGGATGAGCACAACCCTGTCTTATGATGACACGAGGTTGTATGTCATTAGACATCTTGTATGATAGTGGCAAAACACCCTTCCAACATTGGGTTCGCCTCTCCCTATATGATTCACCAAATATAACTACTAAAAGATGTATACAACACACTTGTCATACTTTTTAGGAGAACTCCACAACTAGAGACCACGCTTCTATTCCTCTTGTTACCCCGCGACCCAAATTTACACTTTTATTACACGAAAGGAATTATGAAGCCAAAGGGTGAGCACAACTAGCTCAGTAAAGAATATCATGACTAAAGATAATTAAATTATCAATAGCCTTCATCAATAACAAATCAGAGATTTAGAACATATGGTAGATGATAAAAATTTCAACCATAGTTGCAGCGGAACGAGCAATCCATTAGAAGAGTCAAATAGACAATACAGTCTATTATATTCTCTATGTTAAAAGTCCACCAACAATGTTTTATTCCTATAACATCAATCAACAGTTCCTTTCCACAATTTTATGAATATCTCATGATCATAATTGTGATTCTAAATTCCTCTTCGTACCCAAGACGAATATAATTTTCATCACATGTCTTTACCTGAAACATCAAAGATCATAGTTATACCAAGTCACAGTTCCTATTCATAATCATACTAATAAATTCATCTTTGCACTACGGCCAAAGATATTCATCCACAGTTCATCTTCGCACCACTGGCCAAAGATATTCAACAACAGGTCATCTTTGCACTATGGGCCAAAGATATTCATTAACAGTTCATTTTTGCACTACTGGCCAAAGATATTCATCAACAATTCATCTTTGCACTACAGGCCAAAGATATTAATATCTCAAAGAAATATATAATCATTTCAGAATTTATATAAACAATAATTATAACCATGTTGATCAATTCACCATTGCACTTAAGCTAAAGATATTCAATTATAAATTCAATGGTCATGATCATACCAGTCATAATTTAACTTTTCACTACTGACCAAAGAGAACCCTAGTCATGATCATACCAATAATCTACTCATCTTTACACTCAAAAAAAGAGAATTTCAACATCGTATTATAAAAATATTATATATGATAATAAAATCAATATAATCAATATATAGTTTTAATCTCCAGAGTAATATTCATAAATCAACTACAACTTGGTTAGAAAAAGAAACCAATTTTGTAGTGAATAGTACCCGTGAATAGTAACTCGTGAATAGTAACTCATGAATAGTAACTCATGAATAGTAACCCTGACACAAAAAGGTAGAAATTCCACAATAAAATCCATACCAATATTTCGGTATAATGATATTGAATGAATAACATTTCTTAAACTTATAAACAATTTATTTTAACTGTTTACACTTTACTAAATAATGCATTTAATCATGATAAAATGGAAAACTTATAAGGTTTCATCACCAATAACCAAAACCCTCATCAAAAATTTGCATATACCACATATATGATTCTCAAGCCATAAAATCATATTTTCCAATTTTCTTCCTTCACATAACATATTTAACTCATTTATTCATAACTAGTCCATTTTCCTGAAAATACCAAATCGGCCCAAAAATATTTCTTTTTCGAGATTTAGCGAATATAGTCCCATATTGAACATATATTTTTTCCAAGAATTTTTAAAATTTATTTACTAATTTTTATATGGCTAAAACCGCCGAATATTTAGACATTTATCATAAATTGTACTTTTATCTAAAAATTCCGAAATTCACAGAGTACACTGATATTATATAGATGTACTCCCAATAAAAATTTCATCAATTTTGGAGTTAACCATAAGGAGTTATAAGGCGTTACTTTTAAAATAGTCTTTTCTCATAAAATTCATAACTCTTAATCCATACATCCAAAAATCACCATTTTTGGACACAATCAATAAAACTCATCAATATATCATTTCAAAATTTTCCAGAATTTTCTGAAGGTTAGAAGAAGTACGAACTGAAAAACATAATAACCCTTAAAATCACTTACTATCCCTTACCTCAAAAGAGCAGTACTTCTGACTGGATATCGGATATGACGCTGAAGGAAACTTGCACTGATGAATATCAACTCACCAACTATCTAAATACTCACAAAATACACTCAATAATCTAGAGAGAGAAAGAGAGAAAACTTGTTTCTGGTGTGATTTTCAATTCTAACTTAACCCTCTATTTATAGGAAAATTTTAGCAGACTTGACCTGCAACCTGATGGCTTTACCTGCTACTATTCCCACCCACCACATTTGAAATAAAATTCAGCATATTTCTTCACCAACCACAAGTGGGGCTCACTCAATTCTAGAATTTTCCACCAAAATGCTAAATTCGGACACTTCAACAATTTCTGAACAATTCACCTCTTAAAATTCATAACAAATCATACGTTCATTTTTTAACGGTTCAAAATTTGTGGAAATATACTCAACTTATATATGTATAACATATCCAAAAATTACAACGATCCAACTATTTGATTAAAAATTATAACTCACGTAATATATCTCGTAAAACACCGGTTTAATTTTTAATACCTTCATTCCGGCTAAAAAATATCGATAAAATACCTCAACATTAATTCATTCGTTTATAACCACATAAATAAATCCATCATTTATATCCACGTCAAATAAATATTTCCTTATCATATAAATCAATAATTAATTATTCACAAATAATATTACGTAATCACAATTATGACAACCAGCACTGCTCCTGTGAAAGAGGGGCTTTCCAATAAGAATTTCTCCTTACTGGCCCGCAATTAGGTGACCAAACCTCTCCTTGACAGAACTTTCTAGATATTGCCAATAATGCTACCTAATAATATTATTCAAATAATATGAAATTGATCTGATAATGAGAAATATTGTGCAGTGATAATTATTGAAACAACAATAATATAAAATATCAACGCAGCAACTATTGAATTAATAAAATAAAATATTGAATAAGAATTATCGTAACAATTAGTGAGTAAAGCCTTCTTACGTAAGATTCAATATTTCAAAAATACTGTAATACCGTGCTACCTTGTGCAAAAACGCCAGACTTTTTATTTTACCAACCGGGTATTCCAACAAATTGTTAATCTGTGAACGATTACGCCGCTATTTATAAAAACTTAATTTTGTCGCTTTCTTCATCCGATGCTTATTCTATTATGGGGCCCACAAATGGTCATACTTGCATCGTTGCATTTAATATTCCCCCACGTAAAGAATATTCCACGACCAAATGAATATTCCCCGACAACAATGAATATTTTATAACCACTTGTGTATTTTGAAAAAAAAATTCATATATCACCCTTAACTTTAACTTTTATCAATTTAACCATTTACTGAATAGTAATTATAAGAAAAATTGAATACTTTTATTTCATAAAATTCGGGGTCTTACATCTGGGTTGTAAGATCATGGATCCATAACACTTAGATTCATGAAAATAGCATTTTAAGAAATCTGGGAAAAGTAGAAAAAATTGGCCTGACAGTCGAATGTCAGTGCCTATAACTTCTTCTGTATGAATGATTTTTGTTATTTGAAGTTTTGTATGTGTTCTATGTCATGTATACTGTAATCCGAAACTCAAAACACGACCAGAGAATGACTATAGTGAGAGATACGAGCGGTCAAACCTCGTTGACCGTTCGATAAAATCGATTTACAGGCGGCCCGAAATCTCGATAACCTCATGACAACGCGTTTGTAGGGCGCTTGATCCGCTATGTTTTTTTTGGTCACTTTGTTGTTTTGTAGTTGTAAACGGGTATAAGGACTACTCACTCATGTGTTTATATCACCAAGATCCATAACAGATTTATAGAAATGCATGGTCAAACTACCGTTGACCAACAGCTTGGGAAGAAATCTGGGAAAACTCAGATCTTCAAGAACAGTTTCCTGATGTCTACTTTGACCGGCCAAAATCTTTAACACATGATGTTAATATGTTTATCTGATGATGTATTATTGTTCCCTAACATCGAAACTACAATACCGAACCCTTAAATCACACTTACTAAGTCGGGAACGTGTTGATTAAAAGCCCAGAAAGTAGACCCTCGACGTGTTCTTCATTTATAGGTAACCCAGAAATGAAGAACAGCCCTGACAAGACTTTCTGGAGCTTTGATCTTTCTGTTGTAATATGTTATGGCTATAATACTTGTTTGTGGTTGTATTCCTACATAAGTACTACGCTCATAACAAACTTTTAAGCCCAGATATGTAACGAGAATGAATCAGTGAGTGGTCAAACCACCCACCCTATAAACTGACATGTTTTCTGGGCAAGGCTCAAGAACACGTGAAGAACACCAACAACGACGGATTTGTCGCCTAAAAGCCCTATAGCGACGCTTAATTATGAAAATTAATTATTTTAATTTAATAAATAGAAAAAAATAATTTTTAATTATTAAAAATACAAAATAAATTCTAAAAAATATTTTAAAGTCCAAAAATAGTTTTTAATTATTTTGAGTATATTTCATAAATATTTAATATTTTTGGAATATAAATGGTATTTAATTTATTTAATTATAATATTATATAAATTATTTAAAATGATTTAAATTAAATGAAAAATCATGAAAATAATATTATGGTATAATAAAATATTTTAAGTTATGTTTAGTGACTTTTAATATTTTAGGATGAATTTCATTAATTAATCAATATTAATGATAATTAATTTATTTAATAACTATATTAAATAAATAATGGGAAAATAGAATTAATGACTTAGAAATCATATAAAAATAATTTAAGTGATATAAAATATTTTAAGTTATAAAATATAACTTTTGATATTTTGTCATGAAAATATTAATATTTTAATGTTAAAAGCTATTATCGAATAATGGATTTAAGTGTTTAAAAATCATTTTATATGATTTTAAGGTATTAAAATACTTTCCGATATTATAAATATATTATAATATTATGACGATGTGTTTCATTAATATTTGATAATAAATAAATATTAATGATAAAAGAATTAGGTGGTATTTAATTCATTTAAATACGATATTAATAATGGAAAATTATGATAAATAATAATAATTATTTAAAAATAATTACGAGCTTATGAAAATTATTTTGACTAATATTAAAATTATTTAAGATAATGGTTAAGTGTTTTGCCAGAGTTTAATTGAACTTAAACTAGTCAATTGTCCGACTAGACCATCGGGATGTTAGAATTGTGTCGGGTTCAACTTTCGGATCGTAATAGATTGACTTGATCTTACGAGTCCTATATGTATTTATGAATCGATAGGGTTATGTGTTATGTGTTTAGATTATTCTATGTATATATATATATATATATATATATATATATATTATAATATTATATTGTGATGATATTATTCTAATATTGGAGATCTCTATTACTAATATTAGGTCTTCGGATAAAGCGATATAAATTGCGTAGGGGTAATCAACGGTTCAAGGAAGTTTGTTTTACTTAACTCTTCTAAGAGTGTTTCATTTGGATAAGCTTATGGTTAATCATTGCTGGTTGCCATGAATTGTACCCTGTACATATTGCATGTATAAGTCAGGTATGAAAGGCTGATCACCTTCATTATCAGTTGGTTCAGATATATATGTTCATGTATAATACTTGTTCAGTCATAAATTTGTTCCTGCTAGTTCAAAATTATATTGTTGAATTATAGCCAACTTATCATTCAGACTCTTTCAATCATGATATATCGTTATATTATTGATCTTAAACTTGCTGAGCAATCCTTATGCTCACCCTTGCTATATCATGATAAAACATGGCAGATTAAGACGAATGCGTCGGATACACGGAAATGTTAAAGACGGTTCCAGCTTTAGTATACGCGTGTAGTAGATTTGTAATTGTGTTGTATCTTAGGTTTTATAAGTCAAGTAAGTTATGAAATGTGTATTAAGTTAAGGTTACTCGACCTTGAGGAATAGTGTGTAATGTAATGTATAAACAATTTATGTTTATATCTTCCGTAAATAGTAATAGTTGTATAGAATGATCGAACCGAATCCGCGGTGATTCGGGACCTCGGATTTGGGGCCATCATAGTTGGCATCAAAGCTGTAGGTTATGAACCTTAGGTAGGAATACCTAAGACTAATAAACGCAGTGATTTGGATAAGATCTAACTCACATAGAGTTAGTCGGCCGGTAAGATTTAAAGACGAATCTCGGCGGGTTATAAAGATACAGAGTTTCCTAACTCTGATAATAAAGTTGAACAGTAGTTGTGAATAGATAGAGTCTAAAAGACTAAAAGTGCAGTGATAGAAGATCGTAAAACAAAACGATCAAGACATAAAAATAAATCATAATATATACGATGAGATCACTCCGTGATCTGATAAGGTGATAGCAGGGAGAAGAATCAATCTAATGATTGAATAGTTTACAGCAAAATTGTTGGGTGTCAGTTGTACTATGAATTGGTACAGATTCAGGAAAGGATTATGAATACGGATTAAATAAAATTCATATGGAGAAGTGAGTTAGTGTTAGGTGGGGATACAATTAGGGACTCATTTCGGCAGCTGAGTTGTATGATTCCTTGTGTGGGCGGGGAATTGTACTTGGTGTAAAAACTACTTAGTTCTGGCAATGATAATTATTGAAATGTTTGTGTCGCGCTATTTGATATATGCATGTTAAGAGGGTGATTGTAAGACCCTAACTTTTATAAATAAAAATGAATTTTTTATAAATATTATTTTTGAATATTATGGAGTAAATTTGATATAATGTTATAGTTGTGGGTAATATTTATAAATTTTGCAAAGTAAGCAAGTTGTTATAAATATTCGTTTGGTCGGGGAATATTCTTCTTGTCGGGGAATATTCGTACGACGGAACAATCATTGGTGGACCCCACAACAGAATTATTATCGGATTAAGAAAACGACAAAATATACTTTATGAAAATAACTGGCGGAGGTGTTACCGTTAAAACGCTTGAACTACCCTAGAGTAAAAGTGCAAAGATGTCTGGCGTGGTTGCATAGTAGGACACTGGTATTGATTATTGATGCTTACGTGAGAAGTCACTCAAATATACTCGATTATTACTCAAAGAATTGTTGCATCATATCTCTTATATTATTGATTCAATTATTGTCACAAAGATCATCCTCAGATAATATGTTATATTATTAAATCAATAATTGAGACGACAAGTTATAAATGATTAGTAATTGTTGAAAGATTAAATATGTGTTGATTAAAAATAAAATGATTTATGGAAATATTTATTCAATTCTTGATGTATATAAAGAGTCTATTATGAGACATTTGTGGTAAGTTTGGTTATTTTATGGGGGGGCCATATGTCATCATCTAAGAGTCTCTTGGTCAATAGTAATTACCTTCGTCAATAGTAATTACCTTCGTCAATAGTAATTACCTTCATCAATAGTAATTACCTTCGTCAATAGTAACTACCTTTACCAGACGTCAAACCACTTGCCGTTTCATATTACAGGCGTCGAACCAATTATCGTTTCACATTACAGGCGTGAAACCACTTTTCTTTTCACATCACCAGTCGTCAAGCCACTTGCCTTTTCACATTTCAAGTGCAAATCTAGAAATCTTCTATAAATAAAGGCCTAGTGCTTCATTATTTTTCACGAATTCATTTAAGCTATAGAGAGAGAAAGTATAGAGAGAATAAGAGAGAAAGAAGAAGAGTATTATGTTACTACACTAATGCAGTATTCAATCTACTACTAATATAAGGGGTGTTATTCTTTCTTATTCATGAAGAGAACTGTTGTTATTCCATTGCATATTATTACATTGGAATAACTTTTATACATGATTTTACCCTATACTTGGTGACATTCTTCTATTATTCTGCATTGGAACATCCTCGTCTGTGTTCTTTACACCGGACACTGGTTCTCGTCTTTATTATTATTATTCGTTGGAACATCATGTCGTACGGTTGTTTTTTACCTAACTGGTTCCATCTTTATTATTCTGCTGGAACATCCTATCGATGCAAATTTTGCACGACCGGGTTTCGTTATTATTATTCTATTGAATAACTTTACTATCGCGAAGTACCGCATGCATGGTGATTTCTTTTGTTATTCCATTCTTTATTATACTCAGTTGGTTAAAGTTTTGACTTCTATACTCCATGAAATTAGTAGAATATCCTTGATATTTGCGCTTTATCCAGTATCTTTTCATGAAAATATTCTTCTGATCATTCTTGAATTTTACTCTACAAAGCAGTATTATGTTGACAATTTGGGCATTATTAGTTCCTGGATAAATTAATTCTTGAACTTATTTTATTGAATTCTTATATCATTGTCATCATCCTCATGTTTATATTATGTTGAAAGTCATCTGTGGCCTGTAGTGCATAGATAGACTTAGTATGATTATGACCAGGGATTATTCGGTGTAATCTTGACCGTAATGTTACAAATGATGTGGTAAAAGTTATCATTGGCCCGTAGTGCATTGATGGACAGTTGTTGGCATGATCATGACCTTTAATGAATACACGAATGTCCTCGGGTCAGAAGTGCATGGATAATTTGTGGTCGTGATACTAAAGAATATCCTCGGTCAGTAGTGCATGGGTGATTCGATGATGTAGATTATTTATTAAAAATTTGAGTCCCGTGATAAAAGTCATGAAAACCTTTTAAATCATAAAAGATAGTAGATTTTATTCTCTACTTGACTCTTTTAATGGATTGCTTGTTCATTGCAGCTTAAACTTGATGTTGTTATATTTTATCGGTTTAACATCGTTGAAGAAACTAACGATAATTTATTACGCTTTATCTTAGTTATAATATTTCTTACCGGGCTAGTTGAGCTCACCTTTCTTTCACTTTCTCTCTTGAAATGAGAACATAAAGCGAGGACTAGTCGAGGAACCTGAGTGACGGTCCCGAGGATAACATTAGTAGTCCTCACTATTATGTGAAATAGTGTGTTAATAATTGTAATGAGGACTCCTTTTGAGTTTGTATAATCTCTAGTAGACAATAATTGTATTCAAACTCATAGTTATGTTTTGTCGTATTGTACACGACAGTGGTATTAGTAAGTTGTATTTGAATTTTGTACCATGTATCTGACGACCCAAGATGGGTGATGTATACCTAATTTTGGGGGCGTCACAGTGATTCTTTTCTCATGTGTATAACAGATAGATAGGTTATAGGTATAGAATATAAGGTTAAGTACGAGTTCTTAAAACTCATACTTATGTGACATACTTAACTCATAGTTATATGAAATGTTTATGAACCCCTCAGCGAATGGACGCCAAAGGTCTGTCTGGGAAAGTTCTTAAACTCATATGATTGTGGTAATTTATGGATTCATAAGTGTTGTTTTACGAACTGGGTATAGTTGTGTGTAAATGGAGTATTGAGGATTATAGGAACAGATAGATTGTTAAGCAAATGATTATTAGTGGAGACATAAGTTTTCCAAAACTCCTAGCTATGCTAGACTTCAAAATTTTAACATCAAGCTAAATACGCACTATGTGCCTTTAAAACAAATGTAGACTCATAATCATTTTTGAAACGGTTTAAAGTATAGTCTATGCTACTTATTTCAGCTAGACGCAAATGATTTGAAACATCAAAATAAATTTTTATTTATCACTCATGTACCATATAACCTGGTGCAGAGATGATAAAAAGTTGATATAGTTTTAAATACATGAATACTTAGTGTGCTTTTGATCTGAAAATCATTGTTCCACTATTATATGATGTGTTATGACAAAGTCACTCAATGACGGCATCCTCAAATGGACTTTTAATACAGTACGGCATCATGACGTCATTCTCGATAATATTTTCAAAAAAAATTTAATTTGCCAACGGGGTTTGGCTACACCTAAATAATTCGATTGAATTGAATTATTGATATGGGTCTATGCTATTCGATTTAGCTAGACTAAAGTTTATGAAAACCCTAAGTGTTCATTGAAAGAAATTTCCCGAACCAAATTATTTTGGTGCGGAATCCAATAAGACTGAGGTAAAAGTTTATGCGCCCAAGGCGGCTAAGAGGAACAAATTGTTCCGACCAACAGTACTTGATCAGTACATGACATATCGAGCTAATCACCCTTTGTGTCTGTAAGTTATGACGGTTTGCGGATGAATTTCCATAAAACCTTTGCGAAAATGACAGACAAATAGTCTATATGACTCCTCAGCAAAATTTGAAAAGTTTTACTCTTGTGAGTGGTGTATTGGGTAGCATGTGATACTGTGTATGTATGGAGTATGGTGTAAGGTGTAAGGTAAATTTCGGGGACGAAAGTTTTAGAAGAAAGGGGTGAATGTGACAACCCGAGATTTTAGAAAATTTTTAAAATTTTTATTAATTGATTTAAGGTTCAAAATTAGAACCTAGACATAAAATTAGTGTATGCGTTTGATATTTTTAAGATAGAATTTTGAGTATTTCAAAATTCTGTTAAGGATTTAAGTGAATTATTTAGGATTAAGGGAATACGTGAATATGTTCTGTGTATATGTGTACAGTATGTGGTTAAGGGTCAAGGTTGAATTTGATAAACGATATCTCAGAATAAACCCTAAGTATATATTAAGCACGTCAACGTTCGGTTAAAAAATTCTTACGAATTATAAGAAACCCTAGAAACCGGTTCTGGAAACCTAATTTCAATTTTGGGAATCCAAAACCCTAATTCGGTGCATGAAACCCTAAATTGGGAACCTAATGGCGTAAGTGTAAATAATTATAAGATTAATTAGGGTTAATCATAACAAATTTGTTATAAAACCCACTACAAGAAATCACACATTTTATGACGAATTTTTTGCCACGAACAAAATTTTGTCACAATTTGTTAATTAATAATTACGAAATTCATAATCGTCACTAAAACTTTTGCTTTTGTGACGACCTTTAATTTTATTACTATTAATCATTTATATCGTCACTAATTTACACATTTGATGACGATTAACAAATTTTCGTCACAAGTTATTTTGGAGGTAGAATTTCGTACAAAAATTTTTGAGGGAAACCTTTTAGTGACATTTTGTAATAATTGATAACAGTATTTATTGTCACAAAATATTTCTTTCGATGACAACATAATAGTTTGTCATTAATTATTTGTAAAATTTAGTGACAATGTGATTTCATCACTAATGTTCACATTTAGTGATGCCAAATACAAATTCATCGCAATTTTATTTGGAGGCAAAAATTTTCTGAAATATTTTGGAGGGAAATTTTTTAAAGACAGAAAAATAATAATTTATGACAATTTGTATTGTCATAAATACCAATTATATATGATGAGATAATAGTTCGTCACTAATTAGATGAGTGGATAAGTGACAAAAATGGTTTGTCATAAATTCTTATATTTACTGACAAAGTACGTAATATCGTAACAATCTTATTTGGAGACAAAAAATTTCTAAAAACTTTTGGAGGAAAATTTTTTAAAGACGAAAAAATAATAATTTATGACAATTTGTATTGTCATAAATACCAATTTTATATGACGAGATAATAGTCCGTCCCTAATTAGATGAGTGTATAAGTGACAAAAATGGTTGGTCATAAATTCTTATATATAGTGACAAAGTACATAATATCGTCATAATTTTATTTGGAGGCAAAATAATTTAAGAAATTTTGAAGGCAAATTTTGTAAAGACGAAAAATTAATAAATTATGACAATTTTTATTGTCACAAATAACAATTTTATATGACGAGATTGTTAGGTTTGTAATATTCAAGAACGCAATCAAATTGCACAAATTAAGCGGAAGCATGTAAAATCAGAGTTTAAAAAAAATTTACAAACCATATACCCGGATCACCCTTTATGCATAATTATTAATTAAACGAAAAGATAAAGAATAAAATCATACCCTTGAAGATCGAGCTTCCTCAGGTACAAGTTCACCTCCAAATCCTTTCGCGTTCAACTTGAATCCACCGGGTTTAGTTCCTTCCTTTGATCAACGTTAGCCACCCATATGTTTGACCTCTAGAGGTGATCCACCAAGGAAGAAGAAAATTCAAGAAGAAGGGTGGTTGGCTAAACCCTAGTTTTTCTATCTCTATAGAAAAGGTGTACTCTCCCAACAAATTGGAATTATTACGTAGTTGTCAAAGTCAACAACCCCACCACCCATAATAAGACTCCTCTTATTTATAGATGTGGGCAACCCATCTTAACAATTAAGGAATTGGGTTTTATTTAATTAATTAAATTCTTTTAATTAATTAAGCTCCCTAATCTTATTAGGGATAATTAATTAAACTCTTTTAATTAATTTAACCTCCTAATCCTATTAGGAATAAATGAGAGTACTTATATTAAATTTATTCCTAAACTCTTTTAGAAATTAAAATAATAATAATTGTAATAATATTAATAAGACTCCTCTTATTAATTTATATTTAATATTTCTAAAATATTAAATAATAAATATTAAGCTATTTAATTTATTCTATCACCATAGATTAAATTAAATATACATAACATATTATTACGATTATGCCATTAACTTCTTAAATAATTATTCTTCCTTTTATGGTGTGACCCTTTAGGTTCTCCATATTAAACCTATTGTGAATAAATCAATTAGAACAATTCTAATCTTATTTAAATAAATAAATTAAACAATTAATTTATTTAAATAATATTTATTCTACAATAGGGATAAGCCTCTCTAATGATCAACGACTTTCCGGATAATATAGATTTCAACATTAATCATTAAAGAACCTTTGAGTAAATAGTTACCGTATGAATTCAATCCTTCCACCATACAATGTCCCAATTAAATATAAGACATGGAATTACTTGTCAAGTCTTATTTTATTTAATTATATGTATTTCGACTCTTAAATGCACAACTCAAATAATGCAAATTAGAAACTCCTTTCTAATTTCATTCTCGCCGCCAAGGACTACTTTGGGTTGTCATTTATCGAATCACATAGGACATTTCTCTTTTTTATTAGAAGTGGTAGATTCTTTATTGATCATACATTATCTCCATGTACAACTTATTATACCCAAGCATACCCTTTGATATACCCTAAGGGTCTTAAGGAATAAGTCAAAGTATAACTCATCATACACAAGATACTATGATGATCTCAAGTCCAAGGATCACTTGTACTACTATCACTACAGAAATTCCTATTGACAGCAAATAAAATTCCATTAGGTATTCCTTAGCGAGCCACGCTCAAAGAACTTATTCTCTAATAAGCACCTACATACTTGCTTTAGTGTCTCCACAAAATGATCATGAGATCAATCATCCTCATCCAATGAGCAAGCAACGTATGTACCAATCTATCCGGATTCACTAATCCCCAATTTAGTAATCCAATGATTGGGAACTATTTTAGTTTTAAGCTTTCTAAGAATTTAGATCTCATTAGAATGATCATCATCATTATTCTAAAAGCATTGCTTAAAACTATGGGTTTATCACATATTATAAAGCAAAGATCATGTAGATAATTAAAAGCCTTTAATAAACTAATACTTTTTATTAATAAATGAATAAGATTGTTATAAAGTATATGCTTTATCATCAATCATGATTGGCTTTGTGTGCATACTACTTTCAATCTCCCACTTGCACTAAAGCCAATCGTCATGGTATCTTATACTCTTCTTCTCTAAGTGACGATTATCCTGTCATGTTGATAAGCTTTAGTTAATGGATATGTAATGTTGTTCATGAGAGTCCACTATCTCTATAGTGATTTCCCATCTTTCAATGATTCTAATAATCAAATGAAAGTGCCACAACACATGTTTAGATCCAAGATGAGACTTAGAACTATTCCTAGTTCAGTAATGAACTTTTAATCCAAACAATCAACTTGCGACTTCATTTATAGCTATATACTTTGTCTTTATCACTAAACCAAGAACTCTTTCTTCATGTTTAGAACCTTTCCAATTCAACGCACTTACGCTGCTCAAGGTAACACTTTACCTTAAAGTGGATTTTACGTCGTCTTGGTCTGCATCTCGAAAAACTTGAGTCTGTTAAGCCCTCTAGTTTTAATTAAGACCCACCATGAATATGATCACATCCTTAGTGCCTAAGTAAGCACTTTAAGATGTTTTTCACTGACTCATAGTGAACTTCTCCATTATATGACTGATCAACATCAGGTCTCGTACATTTCATTGCATACATGATTGTCACTCATGCGACCTCTCTTTTCAGGAGTCTGTGGGGACTATTAAGAGATACACTCCATGGCTCATCGACACGAGACATCTCTTGAGTTTGCCATGCTAAATAACTTTAGCATCAAATGAATATACGTTCCTTGGGTTAAGTCGAGCATCCTCTTGTATCTATCTATATAGATTTTATCCCCAATTAAGATACTCGTCCCAAACCATTCATGGAGGAATGTTTAGACAACTTTATCATTACTGATTGTAGCATTAGTATGTCATTCTTTATCCGTAGTATATCAACATATAATATTAGGAATGTCACGACGCTCCCACTGACCCTTTTGTACACACTAGAAGTCTTACCTCATCGAATGTAACTCTGGATCATCATCTTCTATGATGTGTACCTCATCATCATCATCCATGATGAATCCATACCTCCTAGGTATCTTCGGTACTATTCCAGATTTACGATTCGATTGTGGTACAATAGGTCTATCTATAGGTTCCTCTTATTTGACTTATAGTGTTTTGTGGTTCTTGAACTCTTCAAGATCTATTATCCTCCCACTAGCCCCTTCAATGATAAACACCTTTATCTTAGAAGGCAGCGTGTTTCGTAACAAACACCTTTTGCTAAGTAGAATTATAGAACATATACCCTAAACTTACTTTAGGATGTCCCACAAATCTGTACATGTCAAATCTTGTCCCAAGCTTATCCTTTGAAACCTTTTCACATAAGTTGGACAACCCCTTATCTTAACATACTTAAGATTAGGAATCCTCCCTGTCCATAACTTTTATGGAGTCTTGGGGCCAGATTTTGAGGTTACCATTTTCGTAGATATGCAGCCATTTCTAGGACATTATCCCAGAAGGATACTGGAATGTCGGTAAAATCATTATGGATCGCACCATGTTTAAATAGGTACGATTTTTCCTTTTAGATACATCAATCAATTATTGCGTATCAGGATGTGTCCATTATGAGAAAACCATTTAAGATGATTTAGAAACTTATTGCACAAGTATTTATTCCTTGATCTAATCAAAGAATCTTAATACTTTGTCAATTTGTTTCATTTCTGAATTCTTTGAACCTTTCAAATAATTCACACTTGTATTTCAACAAATACATACATTCAACTCTTTGAATGATCATCTCATTTTCTTATACTAATTTGTTCAATATGCAAAATTATTTTCATGTAAGTCAAGTATACAAAATTTATTAAGTAATATTCCTGGTTCTATACAAAACATTATTATTATAAATAGAACAACAATTGTTCTTTATTATAATACCAAAGATTTCATTGTCAACAATAAAATGGAAATAATATTTTTAACAAGAACTGGAATACAATAACAACTTATTGACTTAATAGATTTGCCCGTAGGCATTGTTAAATTATAAGTTTCTATGGCTAATGTAGCAACCTTTGTTACATTTCCCGCATATAGGATTACTTATATTTGTTTAGCTTTCTACTTCTGTTTGGTCCCTTCATAAATCTATATTTATGATAACCAAAGTTGGTATCCAATACCCAAGTAGAATCTTGACTTAAAGAAAAATTTATTTAAATCATGAACAAAATTGTATTGTAACCTAAACTTCACTAAGCTTCTTTGGTTAGCCTCTGCAAGATGCTTCTTGCGCTTTCTTTCCAAAGGTCCAGTGCTTATTGTAGTGGAAGCAAACTCCTTTGCTATCTCAGACGCTTTTGTTCTTATTATCCTTTGTTTTTGCCTTTCTATTTACCTTCTTTGAATTGTTCTTCTTTTGGAAGATCCTTTGGCCCCTACCAAGAAGACTTGATCTTTCTTGGTTGGAAAGTGACTCTCAACAATTTTTTAATATATTAAGCAAATCAAATGAGGCCGATATCTAGCTTGTTCATATGAAAAATTCACAACAATTGTGAAAGTAGTCCCGGAATGAGTGCAAGATCAAATCTTGGCTCAACTCTCCATCCATGACAAAACCAATTGTCCTAATTGATCAATCAAATTGATTATGTTAAGAACTTTTTGTCATTACTATAGTGCCATTGGCCATTCTAGATCGGAAGAGCTCCTAAGATATCGATATCTATCACCCCAATTTCCTCACCATCAACTACTTAATGTGCAGAATATAGTAGGAGCGTCCATAGTTTCATCTCGTGACGCCAAGCTCGTTACTCATAGATGCGAGCATGATGCATTGAGCCAATCGTGGCATCATCTTGCCACTTTCTAAAAGTAGCAATCTCTTCCTCGAGGCATTATGTTCGCAACCATTGCGAGGGATAGGCGATTAAGGACATAAGATAGCTTTTCACTATGAGAACTATTCTCAAATTCCTTAACCAATCCGCTTAATTGATGCGGTTAATTTAGCATCTAATATGCTTCGCAGTGATAGTAATTTTAGACATTGTAAAATTACGTAAATGAATTTGTAATTAACAACATTTTAACATACATTCTATTATTAATTACCAAAATAAATTAGGTCTTGTTTTAAATTGGTATCTCTCACTATTTTCTTCAAACTATATTACCTCACTTATATAGTTCGGCAAAATCTAATTAAAGATTTGCTAAAGTGAGAATAAGGATCCCATTTCAAATGTATATAGCCTTGTGGTGACACAACAAACTATATATAAAGAAATAGGTAGACAACTTTTGTCAATTACATCAACTATGCAACTCCTTGTATTTTGCCTCTTAGATTATTTTGATCAAGTGGTGGCACATCCAAATCAAAATTATCCAAGTTAAGTCCGACCTAGCACTCCATATATTCAAAAAAAAAAATATCATCCTTGTGGTGACACAACAAAATAATATTGTTCAATTTTCTTTATAAGCATCAAATGTGATAAATTAACATCTTAAATACTTAATACTTGCCTTGTGGTGACACAACAAACTCATATTAAATATTTAATACTCTATTAATTTTATCATGCTAAGGCTTACGCTCGATATTCCAAATATCTTTGAACGCTTTAGGACTTAATATAAAAATTTAGGGGTTTGTTATTAATTTGTCTCATCTTGTTTAAGCGCATTTACATATATATATATAAATACGCGTCGTATATTAATGAACATGCGAAGCATGTTTGCATAATATATAATATATATAGTATAAGCATGCACATATAGAATACTATATTCTACCGAATTGATTATGGACTTTTATTCTAGTTTGGTTCACTAGAGCCACCAAGTGAACTAAAAGGTCAAACCCTAGGGGTGCAAGAAATAATATTTAAATATAACTATTACATTTAAACCCTGCTCCATTACAAACGGGTCTTCAAGCGCTCCTTGCTCCTTGATCTCTAATTCTTCAAAATTAATTCTAACTATTCCTATTACAAAACTATTTAAAATAAATAGAAACCTTGATCGCTAGCCAAGGGAAGTACATAGAGAGGAGATAGAATTTACATTAAGAAAAATTAGAGAAGACGAGGTACGCAGACCCCATTTAATAAAACCCATACATTCATGCATCCAACTAAAATAAATTCAATCGTATTGATCAATAGTCCATAATCAATCCCATTTATTATCATACACATCACCATATGCATCAATAAATAACATTCATCTTATGAATAATAAACATTTAATATATATATTGATATCATTTAATGGGCAAATTTAGTTAGTATAAAATCTATTTTTGAATAAAAATAAACTCCTTTATTTAAATCCAAATTTAAATCAAAATAAAACTATTTTATTTTAATTTATCCAATTTTGAATAAAATAAACTATTTTATTTTAATCAAAATCTTTAATCAAAATAAACTCCTTTATTTTAATTAATTATGGAATCCAATTCCATATAAAAAAAATTATTAAAGGAAACACGGATTTTCTTTCCTATTCACAAATAAACTCCTTTATTTTGAATAATATGAAATCTTATTTCATATCTAAATAAACTCCTTTATTTAAGGAAACATGGATTCTCTTTTTCTATTCACAAATAAACTCTTTTATTTTTTGAATAATATGAAATCTTATTTCATATCTAAATAAACTCCTTTATTTAAGGAAAAATAAAATCCAATTTCAATTCCAATTAGTTATCATGGAATCCAATTCCAACTCTAATTAGTTAGCATGAAATTTAATTTTAAAATTAAAATAAACATTTTATTTTAAGATTTAAAATAAACCTTTTATTTTAAAATTAAAATAAACTTTTTATTGTAATTATAAAATAATTAAAATTATATATTACATATACATAATATATATATTATTTAAAATATATATATATATATATATATATATATTATATTTATATATAACATATAAGTATAACTTTTTAAAAAACCGTGCCTTTCAAAGCTCCTCCTTTCAGTGCTTTTTTTTTATTTATTAAATTTCGTCTTTGTTTTTTTTAATGATCAATCATCATCACCAATCATCACCATGATTTAGTGCCTCTGAATCATCGTACCAATCATTGATAGCAATAACGATTTCCGTATAATAAGATTATATATATATATATATATATATATATATATATCATTATATAATCATTAGATTATCATGTTTCATGTAATGATTGTTAATGATTAATCATCCTTGATTTCAGCTATTCATTTATTCACATTGTTGCCCGTGACCATATATTTTTTTTTTTTTTTCTTTTTTTATTTTTAATAAATTTTATACAATAAAATTATGCCCAATTAAATTGTTCTAAACACATATCAATATACATATCAAATTAAAACAATTAATAATTTACATAAAGGTTTGGCTCTGATGCCACTGTTAGGTTTGTAATATTCAAGAACGCAATCAAATTGCACAAATTAAGCGGAAGCATGTAAAATCAGAGTTTAAAAAAAATTTACAAACCATATACCCGGATCACCCTTTATGCATAATTATTAATTAAACGAAAAGATAAAGAATAAAATCATACCCTTGAAGATCGAGCTTCCTCGTACAAGTTCACCTCCAAATCCTTTCGCGTTCAACTTGAATCCACCGGGTTTGGTTCCTTCCTTTGATCAACGTTAGCCGCCCATATGTTTGGCCTCTAGAGGTGAACCACCAAGGAAGAAGAAAATTCAAGAAGAAGGGTGGTTGGCTAAACCCTAGTTTTTCTATCTCTATAGAAAATGTGTACTCTCCCAACAAATTGGAATTATTACGTAGTTGTCAAAGTCAACAACCCCACCACCCATAATAAGACTCATCTTATTTATAGATGTGGGCAACCCATCTTAACAATTAAGGAATTGGGTTTTATTTAATTAATTAAATTCTTTTAATTAATTAAGCTCCCTAATCTTATTAGGGATAATTAATTAAACTCTTTTAATTAATTTAACCTCCTAATCCTATTAGGAATAAATGAGAGTACTTATATTAAATTTATTCCTAAACTCTTTAGAAATTAAAATAATAATAATTGTAATAATATTAATAAGACTCTCTTATTAATTTATATTTAATATTTCTAAAATATTAAATAATAAATATTAAGCTATTTAATTTATTCTATCACCATAGATTAAATTAAATATATATAACATATTATTACGATTATGCCATTAACTTCTTAAATAATTATTCTTCCTTTTATGGTGTGACCCTTTAGGTTCTCCATATTAAACCTACCATTGTGAATAAATCAATTAGAACAATTCTAATCTTATTTAAATAAATAAATTAAACAATTAATTTATTTAAATAATATTTTCTTCTACAATAGGGATAAGCCTCTCTAATGATCAACGACTTTCCGTATAATATAGATTTCAACATTAATCATTAAAGAACCTTTGAGTAAATAGTTACCGTATAATTCAATCCTTCCACCATACAATGTCCCAATTAAATATAAGACATGGAATTACCATGTCAAGTCTTATTTTATTTAATTATATGTATTTTCACTCTTAAATGCACAACTCAAATAATGCAAATTAGAAACTCCTTTCTAATTTCATTCTCGCCACAACCAAGGACTACCGGGTTGTCATTTATCGAATCACATAGACATTTCTCTTCTTTTATTAGAAGTGGTAGATTCTTTATCGATCATACATTATCTCCATGTACAACTTATTATACCCAAGCATACCCTTTGATATACCCTAAGGGTCTTAAGGAATAATTCAAAGTATAACTCATCATACACAAGATACTATGATGATCTCAAGTCCAAGGATCACTTGATTACTATCACTACAGAATTCCTATCGACAGTAAATAAAACTCCATTAGGTATTCCTTAGCGAGTCAACGCTCAATGAACTTATTCTCTAATAAGCACCTACATACTTGCTTTAGTGTCTCCACACAAATGATCATGAGATCAATCATCCTCATCCAATGAAAGCAAGTAACGATGTATGTACCAATCTATCCTGATTCACTAATCCCCAATTTAGTAATCCAATGATTGGGAACTATTTTAGTTTTAAGCTTTCTAAGAATTTAGATCTCATTAGAATGATCATCATCATTATTCTAAAAGCATTGCTTAAAACTATGGGTTTATCACATATTATAAAACAGCATCATGTAGATAATTAAAAGCCTTTAATAAACTAATACTTTTTATTAATAAATGAATAAGATTGTTACAAAGTATATGCTTTATCATCAATCATGATTGGCTTGTGTGCATACTACTTTCAGAGATAATAGTGCATCACTAATTAGATGAGTGGATAAGTGACAACACTCACTACAAAAAATGGTCATTTGGCAACGATTTTTCGGGCAACGACTTATAAAGTCGTTGCCAAAAATGCATTTTTAGAGATATCTCACACAAGAACGTGAGATGTTTCTTACCTTTTGTGCCCTCCAAAAATAAAATTATTATAATGTATATCTAAATATTTAAATAATAAAAAAATATGACTTTTAATTTCTTTGTTATATGGGAAGTTTAGCCACTTTGCACCTTTGGTGGTATCACTCATCAAGGGTGTAACACTCATTGTAATAGCGATCCGAATATATCGTCTTGAGAGCTTTCGTTTAGAATGTTGATGTGAGACCCCAGATTTTATGAATAAATATTTAATTTTCTCGAAATAATTTTTTTAAATATTATGGTGTGGATTTGATATAATGTTATAGTTGTGGGTAATATTTATAAATTTTGCAAAGTACGCAAGTTGTTATATAATATTCGATTGGTCGGGAATATTCTTTTTGTTTGGGAATATCCGCATGCGGTAGATCAATCAATGGTGGACCCCAGAACGGAATTATTATTTGTTTGATTGAGAAAACGATAAAAATATTTTTATGAGAATAACGACAAAATTTTTACCGTTAAAACTGTTGAACTACTCAGTAGTAAAAGTACACTAATACGCGTGGTTGCATAAGTAGCACACCAGTATTGATTATTGATGTTTACGTGATAAGTCACTCGGCTTTTATTTTATTAGTATTATTAATGTAATAAAACGTAAAAGCTTTTTATATAAAATGTAATACTTTTATAAAGTTATTCTATAAATAGAATATATTATATTCTATTATGCATAATATTTTGCATAGTAAAATCTTTTTATATCAAATGTAATACTTTTATAAAATTATTCTATAAATAGAATATATTATATTTTTATTATGCATAGTGTTTGCATAGTAAAATCTTTTATTAAGTTATTCGTTTTATTAGATTATAAATAGAATATATTATATTTTATTTAAAAGATTTTGCTTTAAATATGGACCGTCGGATTAAAGTAAATCAATCTGGACCGTTCATGAGTTAGTTACTATGCAGTCCATTTTTCTATAAATAGAAGCTCATTCCTTCATTATTTTTTACGATTTCACTGAAACTCTAGAGAGATAAACTACAGAGAGAAAGAAGAAAAGTATTCTACTATTTCACTACTCATATATCCAGTACTCTTCTTCTTAAGGTAGGGGATATTATTTGTTGTACTCGTAGGGGTATTATTTTTTGTATTCATGAAGAGAACTTCATTATTCCATTCTTTATTATTCTCATTAGAATAACTCAGATACGCTGGCTACCCTATACTTGGTGAAATTCTTCATTTATTCAATTCTTTATTATTCTCATTGAATATCCTATCTCATGCATTTTATCTTTGGACCCGGTTCCGTATTTATTATTATTGCTGAACATCCTGTTGGTGGGTATTACGCCTAACCCGGGTTCCGTTATTTAGTATTCTGCTGGAATAACTTTTATATGTGAAGTACCGCATGCATGGTTATTTCGTTGTTATTCCATTCTTTATTATTCTCATTGAACATCCTCGCTTGGTGCGAATTTTGCACGACTTCGGTTCCGTTATTATTATTTTGTTGAATAACTCGCTCTATGCGGCAATCACCGCATGCCTGGTGATTTCTTTTGTTATTCCATTCCTTATTATACTAAGTTGGTTAAAGTTTTGGCTTCTATACTCAATGAAATTAGTGGAATATCCTTGATATTTGCGCTTCATCCAGTATCTTTTCATGGAAATAATCTTCTGAGCATTCTTGAATTTTACTCCACAAAGCAGTGTCATGTTGACAATTTGGACGTTATTGGTTCCTGGATAAATTAATTCTTGAACTTGTTTTATTGAATTATTATGTCATTGTCATCATCCTCATGTTTATATTATGTTGAAAGTCATTTGTGGCCTGTAGTGCATAGATGGAGTTGGTATGATTATGACCAGGGATTATTCGGTATAATCATCACCGTAATGTTATAAATGATGTGGAAAAAGTCCTCATTAGCCCGTAGTGCATTGATGGACTATTTTTGGTATGATTATGGCTATGGATTCTCTTCGGCCAAGGGTGCAAAGATGAATTGTTTTATGGCATGATCAGAACCGTTGATGAAAACACGATTATCTTTGGCCCGTAGTGCATGGATAATTCGGGGTAGTGATACTATAGAATATCCTTGGCCTATAGTGCAAGGATGATTTGATGATGTGGATTATTTATTGAGCTGAGTCTCAGTGATAAAAGTGATGAAAAACATTTTAAATCATAGAAGATAGTAGATTTTATTCTCTACTGACTCTTCTAATGGATTGCTTGTTCACCGCAGCTTAAACTTGATGTTTGTTATATCAGATCGCTTAACATCATTGTTGAAGGCTAACGATAATTTATTATGCATTATCTTAGTCATAATATTTCTTACTGGGCTAGTTGAGCTCACCCTTTCTTTCACTGCTCTCTTCAGGAAATGAGAATATAGCTGGGACGAGTCGGGGAACGGAGTGATGGACCAGATGATAGAATTAGCAGTCCTCACTATTCTGTTAAATAGTGTGATAATAAATGTAATGAGGACTTATTCTGAGAGTGGATATTGTCTAGAAGACAGTATTTGTATTAAAACTCATAGCTCTCTCGTTGTATATTAAAGATTGTATTTGAATGTTGTACCATGTATTTGGCGACTCAGATTAGGTGATGTATACCTATTTTGGGGCGTCACATTGGTATCGAAGCTTAGGATATGATCCTCAGCTAGATGTGAGAATAGAACTAGAGGGGAGAGACGGGAATTCCTTTGCTAGTATGACCTACCTAAGTTTATTTGGTATTTAATTGGTCGGTCAGAATATAGGGATAATATGTTACATGTCAATTAACCTTTGTTTTGTGGCAGTATCTGAAAATGACATCCGAGAATATTGAGAATAACAATGGAGCACAGGAGACTGTTTATTCTCCACAGATCAATAATCAGGACAATGTGCAACAGGATGACGATAATCCTACTATAAACAACAACACTGATCAATTGACGAACGACGGTACGTTTAGGAGCTTTTTAGAATTTATACAACATCAGGCAAAGACGGCTCCTGTTCATAATGCATGAGGAAACAATGGCAACCCACGGTTGGTCACCGCTAAGCAATTCAAGGAGCTGGGACCATCGGAGTTTTTGGGAAAGCCAGAACCACTTAAGGCAGAGACGTGGTTAAAGCAGATCACAAAGATATTTGATGTCTTGGGATACTCTAAGGAGCAAAAGGTTCCCTTTGCCACCTTTATGTTGCGTGAAGAGGTAGATCACTGGTGGGAATCTGTAAAATGTACCCAGCCTAACGCACTCAAGATGTCTTGGGAGAAGTTCCAAGAGCTGTTCAATGACAAGTACTTTCCCGAAAGCATTCGTCACATGAAGGAGGTGGAATTTATCAAGTTGAGCAAAACAACACGACCGTGTCGCAAAAGACGGGCAAGTTTGCCGAGTTGTCCCGATTTGCGTCCCACTTGGTTGATAATAAAGAGACAATGACGCGGATGTTTTTAAGAGGTTTGAAGCCAGAGATACATCAATATCTTATTTCTCATAAACTGTGTTTGTATTCAGATGTTGTAAATAGGGCTCAGTTAGTGGAGCGCGATAATGAGTCAACACAACCAAAAGAGACCAGCCGACAAAATGATAATATCGGTGATAATAGCCATCAAAGCGGTGACAATAAGCATGGAGGGAATCAACATGCCAGAAACGTTAACCACTTCGGTGGCAATCATGGTCAAAATAATAAGAATGGACATTTCAAGAAGAGAAGGTTCAACAATGACGTGAGGAGGTCAGCACCAGCACCCGTTTCAAAGGAAGAAGAACGACCACCGGTCTTATGTTTTAAATGCGGACAGGAGGGACACATCCGTCCAAACTGTACGTAGCAATCCGAAACGTGTTTTAATTGCGGAAGAAAAGGTCACCTAGCTCGATTTTGTCGTATGGTGAAGTCAAGTCCAACTGGGATAGTGATGCCAAAGGATGTCTCAGACAAGCTAAAGCTGGTAGTTTAAGAGAGAGCATTTTTTTTCGTGACAAGGAACCTGAATAAAATTATCACGGGTATTTTAGTCATAAACTCTTGTGAAGTCTATACCGTGTTAGATATCGGTTTTACTTACTCTTTTATTTCACCTAGTTGTGTTCAATGTTTGAAGTTAACTCCGGAGAAGTTAGACTTTGATATATCTGTTTAAACTTAGTTGGGAGAAACCTTCGTTACCTCCACTATTTATAAATCTTGTTCAAATCAACACTTTCACGTTACATGTCGATCTTGTCTCTTTGAAAATACTTTCCTTTGATGCGATTTTAGGAATCGATTGGTTAACTACTCATCATGCTTTTCAGTAGGTTGTTAGCTTTCATATTCCTAACCAACTCATATACTCTAATTCAAGCAACCAAACCACTAAAATCAATCATTGTCATATCAAGCCATAAGTAAAGAGCCTCGGTCCTTTCGTTGTTGACTTTCTTATGTGGAATGCACCGAAGCCAGACTTTCTGTAGGCGATGTCATGAATGACGATGGCAAGTTGATAGGTATCAATGTGACGTACTATCCATGTCTTGGATGAGGGTCACAGTTTTGAATGATATTTCTATTGTTAATAAATTTCCTGACGTATTCTTGAAGACTTCTTAGCCTACCCCTAGAGCGTGAAATCGAATTTTGTATTGACCCCAATACAAAACTCATTTCTTAAACCCTCAAATATTTCTTCAACAAAGATGAACATAACATGCGCCAAAGATGTTGACTCGAGCTGTTGAAGATTACGATCGTACCATTCAATATCATCATCGGAAGTATTTAACGTGGTAGCCGACGCTTACCGAGTAGAAGATCGTGATGCTTTACAAGTGCGCGAATATATGAACCCACGTGAAGATAACGAATATACAAATAGAATCGACTTGAATCGATAAAGTTAAAGCCGCTCAAGCTACATACCCGGAGCTGATGAATGTGAAGAATTAAGAATGTTCAAGAGGGCATTATTCTAGAAGCAAGAATCGACGAAGAGAGGAAATCTCACCCCCGATTTAATTGACCCATTAGAAATCCTCGATCGAGTAGGAACTGTGGCTTATAGACTCGTTTTACCGCCAAGTATGTCGCGTGTTCATAACGTTTTTAACGTATCGATGTTACGTAAATATGTGGACGACCCGAACCACATTATTAATTTAGAACCAGACGAGATAGCGGATGATTTAACGTTTGAGGAGATACATGCTAAAATCTGGGATAAGAAGAATCGTATTCAACACTCAAAGGTTATACCTCAAGAGTTAGAATTTGAAATGACGTCGAGGTATCCTCACCTGTTCAGCATACCAAGTACGTACATAAATTTCGAGGGCGAAATTCCATTAGGAGGGGAGATTGTGAGACCCCAGATTTTATGAATAAATATTTAATTTTCTCGAAATAATTTTTTTAAATATTATGTTGTGGATTTGATATAATGTTATAGTTGTGGGTAATATTTATAAATTTTGCAAAGTATGCAAGTTGTTATATAATATTCGATTGGTCGGGAATATTTTTTTTGTCGGGGAATATCCGTATGCGGCGATCTGATCATTAGTGGACCCCACAACGAAATTATTATTCGATTGAGAAAATGATAAAATATTTTTTATGAGAATAACTACGGAAGTTTTACCGTTAAAACCGCTGAACTACTCAAGAGTAAAAGTACAATAATACGCGTGGTTGCTTAGTAGCACACCAGTATTGATTATCGATGTTTACGTGATAAGTCACTCGCTTTTTATTTTATTAGTATTATTAATGTAATAAAAATGGTAAAAGCTTTTTATATAAAAAATAATAATACTTTTATAAAGTTATTCTATAAATAGAATATATTATATTCTATTATGCATAGTGTTTTTATAGTAAAATCTTTTATATAAAATGTAATACTTTTATAAAGTTATTCTATAAATAGAATATATTATATTTTATTATGCATAGTGTTTGCATAGTGCCTACATAGTGTTTTTGTAGTAAAATCTTTTATAAAGTTATTCGCTTTATTAGATTATAAGTAGAATATATTTTATTTTATTTAAAAGATTTTGCTTTAAATATGGACCGTCGATTAAAGTAAATCAATCTGGACCGCTCATGAGTTAGTTACTATGCAAAATTTCCCATTTTCTCTATAAATAAGCTCATTCCTTCATTATTTCTTACGAATTCAATTGAAACTTTAGAGAGATAAACTATAGAGAGAAAGAAGAAAAGTATTCTTTACTTCACTACTCATATATCCAAAGACTTTTCTTCTTAAGGTAGGGATATTATTTGTTATACTTGTAGGGGGTATTATTTCTTTTGTATTCATGAAGAGAACTTCTGTTATTCCATTATTTATTATTCTGTTGGAATAACCTGTATACGCGGGCTAAGCTATAGTTGGTGAAATTCTTCTGTTATTCCATTCTTTATTATTCTGTTGAAATATCCTCATTTACAGTGTTTTATTATTCCACTGGTTCCGCCTTTTATTATTCTCGTTGAACATCCTCATTGCGTGATTTACGTGACTTTTAACCGGTTCCGTTATTTAGTATTCTCGTTGGAATAACTCATTAGCAATAAGCACCGCATGCATGGTGATTTCGTTGTTATTCCATTCTTTATTATTCTCGTTGAACATCCCTCCGCTTGCGTAATTTCGCCTCGACCGGTTTCGTTATTATTATTCTGTTGGAATAACCTGTCTATGCGAAGTATCGCATGCCTGGTGATTTCTTTTGTTATTCCATTCTTTATTATATACTTAGTTGGTTAAAGTTTTGGCTTCTATACTCAATGAAATTAGTGGAATATCCTTGATATTTGCGCTTCATCCAGTATCTTTTCATGAAAATATTCTTCTGAGCATTCTTAAATTTTACTCCACAAAGCAGTATTCATGTTGACAATTTGGACGTTATTGGTTCTGGATAAATTAATTCTTGAACTTGTTTTATTGAATTATTATGTCATTGTCATCATCCTCATGTTTATATTATGTTGAAAGTCATATGTGGCCTGTAGTTCATAGATGGACTTGGTATGATTATGACCAGGGATTATTTGGTATAATCATGACTGTAATGTTACAAATGATGTCGAAAAAGTCCTCATTGGCCCATAGTGCATTGATGGACAGTTTTTGGTATGATTATGGCTATGGATTCTCTTCGGCCAAGGTTGGAAAGATGAATTATTTTATGGCATGATCAGAATTGTTGATGAAAACACGATTATCTTTGGCCCGTAGTGCATGGATAATTCGTGCTCGTGATACTAAAGAATATCATTGGCCTGTATTGCATGGATGATTTGATGATGTGGATTATTTATTGAGCTGAGTCTCAGCGATAAAAGTGATGAAAAACTTTTAAATCATAGAAGATAGTAGATTTTATTCTCTACTTGACTCTTCTAATGGATCGCTTGTTCCAATCGCAGCTTAAACTTGATGTTTGTTATATCAGATCGCTTTAACATTGTTGAAGGCTAACGATAATTTATTATGCATTATCTTAGTCATAATATTTCTTCTCGGGCTAGTTGAGCTCACCCTTTCTTTCACCGTTTCTTCGTAAAAAATGAGAATATAGTCGACGAAGCCTGGGAAACGGAGTGATGGACCAGATGATAGTATTAGTAGTCCTCACTATTCTGTTAAATAGTGTGACAATAAATGTAATGAAGACTTATTCTGAGAGTGGATATGAAAGTAATATGCACACAAGCCAATCATGTTTGATGATAAAGCATATACTTTGTAACAATCTTATTCATTTATTAATAAAAAGTATTAATTTATTAAAGGCTTTTAATTATCTACATGATGTTGTTTTATAATATGTGATAAACCCATAGTTTTAAGCAATGCTTTTAGAATAATGATGATGATCATTCTAATGAGATCTAAATTCTTAGAAAGCTTAAAACTAAAATAGTTCACAATCATTGGATTACTAAATTGGGGATTAGTGAATCCGGATAGATCGGTACATACGTTGCTTTGCTCATCGAATGAGGATGATTGATCTCATGATCATTTGTGTGGAGACACTAAAGCAAGTATGTAGGTGCTTATTAGAGAATAAGTTCACTGAACGCGGCTCGCTAAGGAATACCTAATGGAGTTTTACTTGCCTATCAATAGGAATTCTCAGAGTGATAGTAGTACAAGTGATCCTTGGACTTGAGATCATCATAGTATCTTGTGTATGATGAGTTATACTTTGACTTATTCCTTAAGACCCTTAGGGTATATCAAAGGGTATGCTTGGGTATAATAAGTTGTACATGGAGATAATGTATGATCAATAAAGAATCTACCACTTCTAATAAAAGAAGAGAAATGTCCTATGTGATTCGATAAATGACAACCCAAAGAGTCCTCGGCAAGGCGCGTAATGAAATTAGAAAGGAGTTTCTAATTTGCATTATTTGAGTCAGTGCATTTAAGGATCGAAATACATATAATTAAATAAAATAAGACTTGACAAAGAATTCCATGTCTTATATTTAATTGGGACATCAGATGGTAGAAGGATTGAATTGTATTGATAACTATTACTCAAAGGTTCTTTTATGATTATTGTTGAAATCTATATTATCCGGAAAGTCGCCGATCATTTGGGAGGCTTATCCCTATTGAGAATAAATATTATTTATTTAAATAAATTAATTGTTTAATTTATTTATTTAAATAAGATTAGAATTGTTCTAATTGATTTATTCACAAACTATTTAATATGGAGAACTTAAAGGGTCACACCATAAAAGGAAGAATAATTATTTAAGAAGTTAATGGCATAATCGTAATAATATAGTTAAGTATATTTAATTTAATCTATGGTGATAGAATAAATTAAATAGCTTAATATTTATTATTTAATATTTTAGAAATATTAAATATAAATTAATAAGAGGAGTCTTATTAATATTATTACAATTATTATTATTTTAATTTCTAAAAGAGTTTAGGAATTAATTTAATATAAGTTCTCTCATTTATTCCTAATTGGATTAGGAAGGAAAATTAGTTAAAGGAGTTTAATTAATTATCCCTAATAAGATTAGGGAGCTTAATTAATTAAAAGAATTTAATTAATTAAATAAATCTCAATTCCTTAATTGTTAAGGTGGGTTGCCCACATCTATAAATAAGAGGAGTTTTTTATGGGTGATGGGGTTGTTGACTTTTTACTAAGACGTAATAATTCCAATTTGTTGAGAGTACGCTCTTTTCTATAGAGATAGAAAACTAGGGTTTGAGCCAAATACCCATCTTCTTGAATTCTTATTATTCCTAGGTGGATCACCTCTGAGGCCAAACATATGGGTGGCTAACGCCGATCAAAGGAAGGAACAAAACCCTGTGATTCAAGTTGAACGCGAAAAGGATTTGAGGTGAACTTGTACTTGAGGAAGCTCGATCTTCAAGGGTATGATTTTATTCTTTATCTTTTCGCTTAATTAATAATTGTGCATAAAGGGTGATCCGGGTATATGGTTTGTAAATTTTTTTAAACTCGATTTTACACGCTTCCGCATTTTTATGCAATTTGATCAAGTTCTTGAATATTACAAACCTAATAAAGGCATCGAGCCAAACCTTTATGCGAATTATTAATTGTTCAAATTTGATATGTATATTGATATGTGTTTAGAACAATTTAATTGGGCATAATTTTATTGTATAAAATTTATTAAAAAAAAAAAAGACGAAATTAGTTCGCGTTTTATAAAAGAGACTGTGGCTTTTTTTTTTTTTTTTTAATATAGCCGATTCATGTTTTAAAGCTGGGAGCATGCAAGGAAGTCAAAAGGGACTCAAAGTGAAGCACATGTATATTATCATATTATATATGATAATATATAAAGATCCAAGATTTGGTTTGTTACAAAATGTTAACAGAAGGCCACGTGAATATAATATATATATTTTATATATTATATTAGGAAGGTACTGATATAATATATATATATATATAAAAAATCGAATGGTTATTATATTTATATTATAGAATATTGTAACTTGATTACTTATATATTATATATATATAATAGTTATATATATATATATATATATATATTCTTAATTATTTTATAATTAAAATAAAAGTTTATTTTAATTTTAAAATTAAGATTTTATTTTAATTTTAAAATTAGAATTTCATGATAACTAATTAGAGTTAGAATTGGATTTCATGATAACTAATTGGAGTTGAAATTGGATTATATTTTTCCTTAAATAAAGGAGTTTATTTAAATATGAAATAAGATTTCATATTATTCAAAATAAAAGGAGTTTATTTGTGAATAGGAAAAGAAAATCCGTGTTTCCTTAAATAAAGGAGTTTATTTAAATATGAAATAAGATTTCATATTATTCAAAATAAAGGAGTTTATTTGTGAATAGAAAAGAAAATCCGTGTTTCCTTAAATAAAGGAGTTTATTTAAATATGAAATAAGATTTCATATTATTCAAAATAAAGGAGTTTATTTGTGAATAGGAAAAGAATTCGTGTTTCCTTTAATAATTATTTTTTTTACATGGAATTGATTCCATAATTTATTAAAATAAAAGAGTTTATTTTAATTAAAGATTTTTTTACTTGAATTGATTCCATAATTAATTAAAATAAAGGAGTTTATTTTGATTAAAGATTTTGATTAAAATAAAATAGTTTATTTTATTCAAAATTGGATAAATTAAAATAAAATAGTTTTATTTTGATTTAAATTTGGATTAAAATAAAGGATTTTAATTCAAAATTAGATTTTATACTAACTAAATTTGCCCATTAAATGATATCAATATATATATTAAATGTTTATTATTCATAAGATGAATGTTATTTATCGATGCATATGATGATGTGTATGATAATAAATGGGATTGATTATGGACTATCACCAATGCGATTGGATTTTATTTTAGTTGGTGCATGAATGTATGGGTTTTATTAAATGGGGTCTCATGTACTGCCTTCTCTAATTTTTCTTAATGTAAATTCTATCTCTCTCCTATGTACTTCCCTCGATCACGATCAAGGTTTCTATTTATTTTAAATAGTTTTGTAATAGGAATAGTTAGAATTATTTTGAAGAATTGGAGATCAAGGACAAGGAGCGCTTGAAGACCCGCTTGTAATGGAGCCCTAGTTTAAATGTAATAGTTATATTTAAATATTATTTCTTGCACCCCTGGGGTTTGAATTTTGGTTCACTTGGTGGCTCTAGTGAACCAAACTAGAATAAAAGTTCATAATCAATCCGGTAGAATATAGTATTCTATATGTGCATGCTTATACTATATATATTATATATTATGCAAACATGCTTCGCATGTTTATTAATATGACGCTATTTTTTTATATATATATGCATGCGCGCTTAAATAAGATGAGACAAATTAATAACAAACCCCTCAATTTTTATATTAAGTCCTAAGCGCTCAAAGATATTTTGAATATCGAACGTCGCCTTTCTAGCATGATAAAATTAATAGAGTATTAAATATTTAATATGAGTTTGTTGTGTCACCACAAGGCAAGTATTAAGTATTTAAGATGTTAATTTATCACATTTGATGCTTATAAAGAAAATTGAACAATATTGTTTTGTTGTGTCACCACAAGGATGATATTTTTCTTTTTGAATATATGGAGTGCTAGGTTTTGGACTTAACTTGGATAATTTTGATTCGGATGTGCCACCACTGATCAAAATAATCTAAGAGGCAAAAGAAAAGGAGTTGCATAGTTGATGTAATTGACAAAAGTTGTCTACCTATTTATTTATATATAGTTTGTTGTGTCACCACACTGGCTATATACATTTGAAATGAGATCCTTATTCTCACTAGCAAATCTTTAATTAGATTTTGCCGAACTATATAAGTGAGGTAATATAGTTTGAAGAAAATAGTGGGAGATACCAATTTAAAACAAGACCTAATTTATTTTGGTAATTAATAAAAGAATGTATGTTAAAATGTTGTTAATTACAAATTCATTTACAAAATTTTACAATGTCTTAATTACTATCACTGCGAAGCATATTAGATGCTAAATTAACCGAACAAAATTAAACGGATTGGTTAAGGAATTTGAGAATAGTTCACATAGCTGAAAAAGATATCTTATGTCCTTAATACGCCTATCCCTGCAATGGTTGCAGACAATGCCTCTGAGGAAGAGATTGTTACTTTTAGAAAGTGGCAAGATGATGCACATTGGCTCAATGCATCATGCTCAGATCCATGAGTAACGAGCTTCAAATGACAAAGATGAAACTCGGATGCTCCTACTATATTCCTTCACATCAAGTAGTTGATGGTGAGGAAAGGTAGGACGGATAGATATCGATATCTAAGGAGCTCTTCCGATCTAGAATGACTAATGACACTACAGTACAGACAAAAGTCCTTAACATAATCAATTTGATTGATCAATTAGGACAATGGGTTTTGCCATGGATAGAGAGTTGAGCCAAGATTTGATCTTGCACTCACTCCTGGACTCCTTTCATAATTGTTGTGAATTTTTCATATAAACAAGCTAGATATCAGCCTCGCTGATTTGCTTAACATAATGAAAAATGTTGAAAGTCACTTTTCAACCAAGAAAGATCAAGTCTTACTGGTAGAGGCCAAAGGATCTTTTGAAAAGAAGAACGATTCAAAGAAGGTAAATAGAAAGGCACAAACAAAGGATAATAAGAATAAAACTGATACGGATAGCAAATGAGTTTGCTTCCACTGCAATAAGCCTGGACACTGGAAAGAAACTGCGAGAAGTATCTTGCAGAGGCTAACCAAAGAAGCTTAGTGAAGTTTCGGTTACAAATACAATTTTGTTCATAATTTAAAATAATTTTTTCTTTAAGTCAAGGTTCTACTTGGGTATTGGATACCGACTTTGGTTATCATAAATATAGATTTATGAAGGACCAAATGAAGTAGAAAGCTAAACAAATATAAGTAATTCTACGTATGGAAATGTAGCAAAGGTTGCCATATTAGCCATAGAAACTTATAGTTTAGCAATGCCTACACGCAAAAATCTATTAAGTCAATAAGTTGTTATTGTATTCCAGCTTCTTGTTAAAAATATTATTTCCATTTTATTGTTGGACAATAAAATCTTTGGTATTATAATTAAGAACAATTGTTGTTCTATTTATAATAATAATGTTTTGTATAGAACTGGAATATTACTTAATAAATTTTGTATACTTGACTTACGTGAAAAATAATTTTACAAATTGAACAAACTAGTATAAGAAAAGGAGATGATCATTCAAAGAGTTGAATATATGTATTTGTTGAAATACAAGTGTGAATTATTTGAAAAGTTCAAAGAATTCATAAGTGAAACAAATTGATAAAGTATTAGAATTCTTTGATCGGATCAAGGAATAAATACTTGTGCAATAAGTTTCTAGATCATCTCAAATGGTTTTCTCATAATGGACGTCTCTCGATACATAATAATTGATTGATGTATCTGAAAGGAAAAATCATACCTTGTTGAACATGGTGCGATCCATAATGATTTTACCGACATTCCAGTATCCTTCTATGGTCATGTCCTAGAAATGGCTGCATATCTATGAAAGGGTAATCTCTAAATCCGGCCCAAGACTCCATAAAAGTTATGGACAGGGAGGATTCCTAATCTTAAGTATGTTAAGATAAGGGGTTGTCCAACTTATGTGAAACGCTTTCAAAGGATAAGCTTGGGACAAGATTTGACAAATACAGATTTGTGGGACATCCTAAAGTAAGTTTAGGGTAAATGTTCTATAATTCTACTTAGCAAAAGGTGTTTATTGCGAAACACGCTTCCTTCTAAGATAAAGGTGTTTATCAATGAAGGGGCTAGTGGGAGGATAATAGATCTTGAAAAGTTCAAGAACCACAAAAGACTATAAGTCAAATAAGTGGAACCTATAGATGACTGTTGTACCACAAACCAATCGTAAATCTGAATAGTACCAAAGATACCTAGGAGGTATGGATTCATCATAGATGATGATGATGAGGTACACATCATGAAGATGATGATCCAGCTTACATACGATGAGGTAAGTGTTGTGTAGACACTCGTAGAAATGGATTGAAGCAAGTTTCTTAAATATGGAACATTCGTTTTGATGAGGCAATCAAAAGAGTTTGATTTTATCAAAAATAAGAATGAACCTAGTGTGTACAAAAGGGTCAGTGGGAGCATCGTGACATTCCTAGTACTATATGTTGATAAACTACGGATAAGGAATGACATACCAATGCTACAATCAGTAAAGATAAAGTTGTCTAAACATTCCTTTATAAATGATTTGGGAAGAGTATCATAATTGGGGATGCAAATCTATATAGATAGATTTAAAAGGATGCTCAACTTAACGCAAGGAACGTATATTCATTTGATGCTAAAGTCGTTTAGCATGGCAAACTCCAAGAGATGTCTCTTGTCGATGAGCTATGGAGTGTATCTCTTTAATAGTCCCCACAGACTCTCGAAAAGAGAGGTCGCATGAGTGACAATCATGCATGCAATGAAATGTACGAGACCCGATGTCGATCAATCATATTATGGAGAAGTTCACTATGAGTCGTTGAAAAACATCTTAAAGTGCTTAACCCAAGCACTAAGAATGTGATCATATTCATGGTGGGTCTAAATTAAAACTAGAGGGCTTAATAGACTCAAGTTTTTCGATGCACTAAGATGATAGAAAAATCCACTTTAAGGTAAAAGCGTTATCTTGAATAAAGGTGCGTTGAATTGAAAGGTTCCAAACAAAGAAAGAGTTGTTTGGTTTAGTGATAAAGACAAAGTAAATAGCTATAAATAAAGCTGCAAGTTGATTGTTTGGATTAAAAGTTCATTACAGAACTAGGAATAGTTCCTAAGTCTCATCTTAGATCTAAACATGTGTTGTGGCATTTTCATTTGATTATTAGAATCATTAAAAGATGGGAAATCACTATAGAGATAGTGGACTCTCATGAACAACATTACATATCCATTAACTAAAGCTTATCCAACAGCAGGACAATCGTCACGTAGAGAAGAAGAATATAAGATACAATGGCGATTGGCTTTAGTGCAAGTGGGAGATTGAAAGTAATATGCACACAAGCCAATCATGTTTGATGATAAAGCATATACTTTGTAACAATCTTATTCATTTATTAATAAAAAGTATTAATTTATTAAAGGCTTTTAATTATCTACGATGATCTTTGTTTTATAATATGTGATAAACCCATAGTTTTAAGCAATGCTTTTAGAATAATGATGATGATCATTCTAATGAGATCTAAATTCTTAGAAAGCTTAAAACTAAAATAGTTCCCAATCATTGGATTACTAAATTGGGGATTAGTGAATCCGGATAGATTGGTACATACGCTGTTTGCTCATCGGATGAGGATGATTGATCTCATGATCATTTGTGTGGAGACACTAAAGCAAGTATGTAGGTGCTTATTAGAGAATAAGTTCAATTGAACGTGGCTCGCTAAGGAACACCTAATGGAGTTTTACTTGCTGTCTGTCAATAGGAATTCTCAGTAGTGATAGTAGTACAAGTGATCCTTGGACTTGAGATCATCATAGTATCTTATGTATGATGAGTTATACTTTGACTTATTCCTTAAGACCCTTAGGGTATATCAAAGGGTATGCTTGGGTATAATAAGTTGTACATGGAGATAATGTATGATCAATAAAGAATCTACCACTTCTAATAAAAGAAGAGAAATGTCCTATGTGATTCGATAAATGACAACCCAAAGAGTCCTTGGTTAAGGCGTAATGAAATTAGAAAGGAGTTTCTAATTTGCATTATTTGAGTCAGTGCATTTAAGGATCGAAATACATATAATTAAATAAAATAAGACTTGACAAAGAATTCCATGTCTTATATTTAATTGGGACATCAGTATGGTAGAAGGATTGAATTGTATTTAACTATTTACTCAAAGGTTCTTTTATGATTAATGTTGAAATCTATATTACCTAGAAAGTCGCTGATCGCTAGGGAGGCTTATCCCTATCAGAATAAATATTATTTATTTAAATAAATTAATTGTTTAATTTATTTATTTAAATAAGATTAGAATTGTTCTAATTGATTTATTCACAAATCGGTTTAATATGGAGAACCTAAAGGGTCACACCATAAAAGGAAGAATAATTATTTAAGAAGTTAATGGCATAATCGTAATAATATAGTTAAGTATATTTAATTTAATCTATGGTGATAGAATAAATTAAATAGCTTAATATTTATTATTTAATATTTTAGAAATATTAAATATAAATTAATAAGAGGAGTCTTATTAATATTATTACAATTATTATTATTTTAATTTCTAAAAGAGTTTAGAAATTAATTTAATATAAGTACTCTCATTTATTCCTAATTGGATTAGGAAGGAAAATTAGTTAAAGGAGTTTAATTAATTATCCCTAATAAGATTAGGGAGCTTAATTAATTAAAAGAATTTAATTAATTAAATAAAACCCAATTCCTTAATTGTTAAGGTGGGTTGCCCACATCTATAAATAAGAGGAGTCTTATTATGGGTGATGGGGGTTGTTGACTTTTACTAGTACGTAATAATTCCAATTTGTTGGAGAGTACGTTCTTTTTCTATAGAGATAGAAAACTAGGGTTTGAGCCAAATACCTATTTTCTTGAATTCTTATTATTCCTTGGTGGATCACCTCTAGAGGCCAAACATATGGGTGGCTAACGTTGATCAAAGGAAGGAACAAAACCCCGGTGGATTTAAGTTGAACGCGAAAGGATTTGGAGGTGAACTTGTACCTGAGGAAGCTCGATCTTCAAGGGTATGATTTTATTCTTTATCTTTTCGTTTAATTAATAATTGTGCATAAAGGGTGATCCGGGTATATGGTTTGTAAATTTTTTTAAAACTCTGATTTTACACGTTTCTGCATTTTTATGCAATTTGATTGCGTTCTTGAATATTACAAACCTAACAGGATATTGTCTAGAAGACAATATTTGTATTAAAACTCACAGCTCTCTTGTTGTATATTAAAGATTGTATTTGAATTTTGTACCATGTATTTGCTTAACTTTTAATTGGTGATGTATACCAATTTTGGGGGCGCCATAACAATTAAAGCTAAAAAAGGAATGAAACGCTTTTCTTGACAATCAATTCCGCTTTTAAATTTTACCTTGGTAAAAAGGAGATATGTTGTTTTCTAAATAAGGGAAGTCACTCGCATATGTATCAATCTTGTGGTACATGTCTTGCTCTTTTAGCTGCTTCCACAGAAACACGACAGACAACCAAACTTTTAATTTCACAGCAATAATAATGCAAATTGAAAAATATTTCTTATTTTCTAAACAAAAATTAAAATATTTACAAGATACCTAAAACCCATAAAAGAGGCTAATCGTATATCTTACAGACCATATATCCCAACATTTTCTAACAACCTTTCTAGACAAAATCCTCTTACAACCAAACCACAAAGTTTTTTGTAAAACCCCAACTTTTTGAATAAAGATGAATTTTCTATAAATATTATTTTAGAATATTATGCAGTGAAATTGATATATTGTTATAGTTGTGGGTAATATTTATAAATTTTGCAAAGTACGCAAGTTGTTATATAATATTCGATTGGTCGGGGAATATTCGTTTTAACAGGAATATTCGTATAATCTGACAAATCATTGGTGGACCCCAATGGAATTATTGTTTAATTGAGAAAACGATAAAAATATTTTATGAAAATAACGGCGAAGTTTTACTCGTTAATCTGTTGAAACACACACCTTAAAAGCACAAAGAATACGCGTGGTTGCATAAGAGCACACTCAGATTAATTATTGATGCTTACGTGATAAGTCACTCAGCTTTTGTTGGTATTATTAATGTAATAATACGTAAAATCTTTTTATATAAAATGCAATACTTTTATAAAGTTATTCTATAAATATAATATATTATATTCTATAGAATATATTATATTCTATTATGCATAGTGTTGCATAGTGTCTTTATAGTGTTTTGTATAGTAAAATATTTTTATATAAAATGTAATACTTTTATAAAATTATCTCATTTATTAGACAATAATTAGAATATATTATATTTTATTATGCATAATGTTTAATGTGCATAAGGTTTGCATAGTAAAATCTTTTATAAAGTTATTTATTTTATTAGATTATAAATAGAATATATTATATTTTATTTAAAAGATTTTTCTTTATATATGGACCGTCGATTAAAGTAAATCAATCCGACCGCTCATGAGTTTGTTACTATGCAACCATTTTTCTATAAATAGAAGCTCATTCTTTCATTATTTTCTTACGAATTCACCAAACTCTAGAGATAAACTATAGAGAGAAAGAAGAAAGTATTTTGCTACTTCACCACTTATATATCCAATACTCTTCTTCTTAAGGAAGGGAATATTATTTATTGTACTCGTAAGGGGTGTTATTCTTTTGTATTCATGAAGAGAACTTATGTTATTCCATTCTTTATTATTCTCATTGAATAACTCAGATACGCTGATCTACCCTATACTTGGTGACATTCTTCTATTATTCCGCCTTTTACTATTCTCATTGGAATATCTTGTCTGCTTCATTTTAAGCCGACACCGATTTCGCTTTTTTATTATTATCCTATTGGAATATCCTGTCTGCATTTTACGCTTCTTGGGACACACAGTTACGCTCCTTTCCGCCTTTAGTATTCTCATTGAATAACTTGTCTGGCAAGGCACCGTATGCATGGTGATTTTTGTTGTTATTCCATTCCTTATTATTCTGTTGGAACATCCTGTCGGTGCGAATTTTGCCTGACCTGGTTTCGTTATTTAGTATTCTGTTGGAATAACCTGTCTATACGAAGTACCGCATGCGTGGTGATTTCTTTTGTTATTCCATTCTTTATTATACTCAATTGGTTAAAGTTTTGACTTCTATACTCCATGAAATTAGTGGAATATCCTTGATAATTGCACTTCATCCAATATCTTTTCATGGAAATATTCTTCTGAGCATTCTTGAATTTTACTCTACAAAGAAGTATCATGTTGACAATTTAGACGTTATTAGTTCTTGGACAAATTAATTCTTGAACTTGTTTTATTGAATTCTTATATCATTGTCATCATCCTCATATTTATATTTTTTGAAAGTCATCTGTGGCCTCAGAGTGCATAGATGGACTTGGTATGATTATGACCAGGGACTATTCGGTGTAATCATGACCGTAATGTGACAAATGATGTGGTAAAAGTCCTCATTGGCTCGTAGTGCATTGATGGACAGTTTTTGGCATGATCATGACCATTAATGAATACACAGATATTCTTGGCCCGTAAAGCATGGATAATTGTGCTCGTGATACTAAAGAATATCATCGGCCATAAAAGGTGGGTGATTCGATGATGTGGATTATTTATTGTCGAGTCTCAACGATAAAAGTCTTGAAAACCTTTTAAATCATAGAAGATAGTAGATTTTATTCTCTACTTGACTCTTCTAATGGATTGCTTGTTTCCGCTAGCTTAAACTTGATGTTTGTTATATTGTATCGCTTTAACACTATTTAAGGCTAATGATAATTTATTCGCATTATCTTAGTCATAATATTTCTTCTTTGGGCTAGTTGAGCTCACCCTTTCTTTCACCGTTTCTCTTTAGGAAATGAGAACATAGTCGGACGAAGCCTGGGAACGGAGTGATGGTCCTGATGATAGTATTAGCTAGTAGTCCTCACTATTTTGTTAAATAGTGTGACAATAAATGTAATGAGGACTCATTCGAGAGTGGATATTGTCTGTAAGACAATATTTGTATTTAAACTCACAAATCTCTGTTGTCAGATAATTAAGATTGTATTTATGTTATGTACCATGTATTTGGCTACTCGTAATAGGTGATGTATACCTTTTTTGGGGGCGTCACAGTTGGTATCAAAGCTTAGGGATATGATCCCTGGCTAAGATGTGAAACTAGAACTAGGAGGGGAGAGACGAAAAATTCCTTCGCTAGTATGACCTACTTAAATTTATTTTGTATTTAAATTGGTTGGTCAGAGTTTAGAGATAATATGTTACATGTCAATTAACCCTTGTTTTGTGGCAGTATCTGAAAATGACATCCGAGAATGTTGAGAATAGCAATGGAGCACAAGAGACCATTGAGTCTCCACATATCAATAATCAGGATAATGTGCATCAGGAATGCGACAATCCTCATTCAAACAACAACACGGACCAAATGATGAACGATGGATTGTTCAGAGGCTTTATGCAATTCATGCAACATCAAAGCAGAGTGGCTCCTGCTCCAAAATGTAGGTGGAAACACTGAAACTCTCTTGACGGTCACCGCTAAACAGTTTAAGGAGCTGGGACCACCGGAGTTTATTGGAGAGCCAAACCCACTTAAGGCGGAAGCTTGGATAAAGCAGATCACCAAGATATTTGATGTCTTGGGATGCTCCGAGGAGTAAAAGGTTTCCTTCGCCACCTTCATGTTGTGTGAAGAGGCAGATTACAGGTGGGAATCTATAAAATGTACCCAGCCTGACGCACTCAAGATGTCTTGGGAGAAGTTCCAAGAGCTATTCAACGATAAGTACTTTCCCGAGAGTATTCGTCACATGAAAGAAGTGGAGTTTATCAAATTGGAACAAAACAATATGACCGTGTCGCAATACGAGGCTAAATTTGTGGAGTTATCCCGGTTTGCATCCCATTTGGTCGATAATGAGGAGCGAATGACGCGAATGTTTTTAAGAGGTTTGAAACCGGAGATACGTCAATATCTTATTTCTCATAAACTGTGTTTGTACTCAGATGTTGTAAATAAGGCTCAGTTATCGGAGCGCGATAACGAGTCAACACAACCAAGAGAAAGCAGCCGACAACATGAAAATACCAGTGATATCAGTCATCGAAACGGTGACAACAAACGTGGAGGGAATCAAAATGCCAGAAATGGTAACCACTTCGGTGGTAATCATGGCCAAGACAGTAAAATGAACATTTCAAGAAAAGGAAATTCAACAATGATGGAAGGACGCCAAAGACCAAAGACCAAGTTAAGGGAAGGAAAACGACCACCTATCATATGCTTCAAATGCGGAGGGGAGGGACACATCAGTCCAAACTGCGTGATGCCATCCAAAGCATGTTATAATTGTGGAAGAGAAGATCACTTAGCCTGATTTTGTCATTCACCAAAAATAAGTTCAGCCAGGATGGAGGCACCGAAAGCCGTCCCAGAAAAATCAAAGCCAGTAGTGCAAGGGAGAGCGTTTATAGTGACCTCCCAGAAAGCAAGGAACCCAAATGAGGTCATCACGGGTAAGCTTATCATAAACTCTAGCGAAGTCAATACCTTATTTGATATCGGTTCTACCCATTCTTTTATTTCTCCTACTTGCGCTCAATGTTTAAATTTGACTCCGGAGAAATTAGACTTTGACTTATTTGTTGAAACTCCGTTGGGAGAAACCTTCATTACATCCATGGTTTATAAGTCTTGTTTGGTTCAAGTTGGTACCCACACATTACATGTCGATCTTATTTCATTGAAAATACTTACATTTGATGTAATTCTAGGAATTGATTGGTTAACTACTCATCATGCAAAAAATGATTATTTTTGTAAGGTTGTTAGCTTTCATATTCCTAATCAACCTATTATGCGAATTCAAGCAACCAAACCATAAAAATCAATCACTGTCATCTCAAGCCATAAAGCTATTCATTTATTGAAAAATAGATGTCAAGCTTTCTTAGCTCATGTCACGGATCTAAACAAAAATATGTCAGTTTTGAATAATATTTCTATTGTTAATGAATTTCCGACGATTCCCTCAAGAACTTCCTGCCTACCCTCAGAGCGTGAAATTGAATTTTGTATCGACCTTGAACCCGGTACAAAACCTATTTCCAAAGCCCCATATCGAATGGCTCTATTGAACTTCGTGAGTTAAAGACCCAACTCGTGAATTGTTAGACATCGGTTTCATTCGTCCTAGTACTTCTCCTTGGGGTGCTCCTGTTCTATTCGTGAAAAAGAAAGACGGGAGTATGCGACTTTGTATTGATTATCGGGAGTTGAATCATGTCACCATCAAAAATAGGTACACATTGCCATGTATTGATGACCTGTTTGATCAGTTGCAAGGCGCCAAATTCTTTTCAAAGATTGATCTTCATTCCGGATATCACCAATTGAAGATTAGAACCGATGACATTCCAAAGACGGCTTTTAGAACTCGGTACGGGCATTATGAATTCCTAGTCATGTCCTTTGGATTGACTAATGCTCCTGCTGCCTTTATGGATATGATGAACCGAGTATTCAAGGAATATTTGGATCACTTTGTGGTCGTCTTTATTGATGACATCCTTATTTATTCCAAAAGCCGTGAAGATCATGAGCAACACTTGAGGCTGATACTCCAAAAGCTTCGTGAATACAAGCTTTATGCCAAGTTGAAGAAATGCGAGTTCTGGCTTGAGGAAGTAGCATTCCTTGGGCACGTGGTATCAAGTCATGGAATATCTGTTGACCCAGTAAAGATTGAAGCTATTCAAAGCTGGGAGCAACCTAAATCAGTGACCGAAGTACGTAGCTTTCTCGGCTTAGCTGGTTATTATCGAAGATTCGTAGAAGGGTTTTCTCGAATCGCTACTCCACTAACTCAGCTGACTTGGAAAGATACAAAGTTCGGTTGGAGTGAGGAATATGAGAAGAGTTTTCAAGAACTCAAGAGGAGACTCATTTCAGCACCTGTTCTGACAATACCATCTGGTTTGGAGGGATTTGTAATCTACAGTGATGCTTCGGGCAAAGGGTTAGGATGTGTTCTCATGCAATATGGGAAATTCATAGCCTATGCCTCACGACAACTCAAAGAATATGAGAGGAATTATCCTACTCATGATCTAGAGTTGGCAGCTGTTGTCTTCACACTAAAGATTTGGAGGCATTACTTGTACGGGGAGAAAGTGGAGATCTTTACGGATCATAAAGGCCTCAAATATTTCTTCACTCAAAAGGAACCCAACATGTGACAACGAAGTTGGCTTTAACTGTTGAAATATTATGATCATACCATCCAATACCATCTTGGAAAAGCGAACATGGTAGCTGACAAATTTAGTAGAAGATCATATGCAAGTGCGAATGCGATATTATCAACACAAAGGCCCATTTTGTGTGACTTGCAAAGGATGGAGATAGAGTTAAAGACTCCAGGGACCCATGTGATGATGGCGAATATACGAGTAGAACCAACTTTAATTGATAAAGTTAAAGGTGCTCAAGCTACAGACCTGGAGCTGATGCGAATGAGGAAGAAAGTGGAAGAAGGTGTTATGCCGTAAGCAAGAATTGATGAAGAAGGAATACTTCGAGTCAACTCCAGACTTTGTGTTCCTAACAACCCTGATTTAAAGAATAAAATCATGATGGAGGCGCATAACACACCATTTGCAATCCATCCTGGGAGTACCAATATGTATCATGATATTCGTCATACATTTTGGTGGAGCAATATGAAGAGAGAGATAGCGATGTTTATCTCAAGGTGTCTAACGTGTCAACGAGTCAAGGCGGAGCATCAAGTACCAAAAGGTCCATTGCAACCACTTGAAATTCCAGAATGGAAGTGGGAGCACATTACCATGGATTTCGTTACCGGTCTTCCCAAAGTTTCTCAAGGCATAGATGCAATTTGGGTCATTGTTGATAGATTGACCAAGTCTGCTCATTTCTTACCGATACGAGAAACTTATACACTTGAACGTCTTGCTCATATGTACATAAACGAGGTTGTAAGATTGCATGGAATGCCAGTATCCATAGTTTCTGATCGAGACCCAAGATTCACTTCAAGATATTGGGTTAGTTTGCAAAAAGCTATGGGCACGGATTTATGATTTTGCTCGGCATATCATCCTCAGACAAACGGGTAGTCAGAGAGGACGATTCAAACTCTTGAAGATCTATTAAGACTCCGTGTCCTTGACTTCAAGGGAAGTTGGGACAAGTTCTTACCATTGGTGGAGTTTTCCTACAACAACAGTTATCAAACAAGTATTGGCATGGCTTCATTCGAAGCGTTGTGTGGAAGAAAGTGTCGTTCTCCAGTATGCTGGGATGAAGTGGGTGAAGCAACGTTGTTGGGACTAGAGTTGGTACGTATGACTACGGAAAAGATTCAAACGATCTGACAACGTATAAAAACCTCACAAGATCGACAAAAGAGTTATGTTGATCTTCATCGAAAGGACGTGGAATTCGATATAGGAGATCATGTGTTGTTACGTGTTTCTCCATAGAAAAGAGTTACGAGATTTGGAAAGAGAGGAAAGATCAATCCTCGATTAATCGGCCCATTTTTAATCCTTGGTCGAGTTGGAACTGTGGCCTATGGACTCACTTTACCGCCAAGTATGTCTCGTGTTCATAACGTTTTTCACATATCCATGTTACGTAAATATGTGGAAGACCCGAACCACATTATTGAGTTAGAACCGGATGAAATAGCGGAAGATTTGACGTATGAAGAGGTCTTGTTCAAATTTGGATAAGAAGGAACATATTCTACGCTCCAAGGTTATACCTCAAGTCAAAGTTTTGTGGAGAAACCACGATGTTGAGAAAATGACTTGGGAGTTAGAATCTAAAATGAAATCAAGGTATCCTTACCTCTTCAATATACCAGGTATGTACTCTAATTTCGAGGGCGAAATTTCATAAGAAGGGGAGATTGTAAAACCCCAACTTTTTGAATAAAGATGAATTTTCTATAAATATTATTTTTGAATATTATGGAGTGAAATTGATATATTGTTATAGTTGTGGGTAATATTTATAAATTTTGCAAAGTACGCAAGTTGTTATATAATATTCGATTGGTGGGAATATTCATTTTAATAGGGAATATTCGCATAACCAAGACAATCATTGGTGGACCCTACAAATGTAATTATTGTCGGATTGAGAAAATGACAAAAATATTTTATGAAAATAACTCGGAAGTTTTACCAATTAATAATCGCTGAACTACTCCAGTAGTAAAAGTACAAGAATACACGTGGTGGTTGTAAGTAGCACTACATTATTGATGCTTATGTGATAAGTCACCTCGGTTTTGTTTTGTTGGTATTATTAATGTAATAATATAGAAAATCTTTTTATATAAAAAAGAATACTTTTATAAAGTTATTCTATAAATAGAATATATTATATTCTATTATGCATAGTGTTACATAGAATGTCCGCGATAGTGTTTTGCATAGTAAAATTTTTTTATATAAAAAAGCAAAATACTTTTATAAAGTTATCTATTTTATTAGACAATAATTAGAATATATTATATTTTATTATGCATAGTTTTTGCATATAGTGCCTGCATAGTGTTTTGCATAGTAAAATCTTTTATAAAGTTATTCATTTTATTATATTATAAATAGAATATATTATATTTTATTTAAAAGATTTTGCTTTATATATGGACCGTCAGATTAAAGTAAATCAATCTGGACCGTTCATGAGTTAGTTACTATGCAGTCCATTTTTCTATAAATAGAAGCTCATTCCTTCATTATTTTCTTACGAATTCACTGAAACTCTAGAGAGATAAACTATAGAGAGAAAGAAGAAAATATTATGCTACTTCACTACTTATATATCCAGTACTCTTCTTCTTAAGGTAGGGAATATTATTTGTTGTACTCGTAAGGGGTGTTATTCTTTTGTATTCATGAAGAGAACGTATGTTATTCCATTCTTTATTATTCAGCTTGGAATAACTCAGATACGCTGGTCTACCCTATACTTGGTGACATTTCTTCTATTATTCTCGTTTTTACTATTCTCATTGGAATATCCTCGCTCAGACGCTTTTACGCCGGACCGATTCCGCCTTTTATTATTATTCGCTGGAATATTCTGCATCATGCATGCATTTTACGCCTTCGGACCGGTTCCGTCCTTATTAGTATTCTCGTTGAATAACTTGCCTATGCGAAGTACCACATGCATGGTGATTTCTAACATTATTCTATTCTTTATTATTCATTGGAACATCCCGCTTGCATGCGAATTCGCCGACTCGGTTGCGTTATTTAGTATTCTGCTGAATAACTCGTCATGCAAAGTACCGCATGCATGGTGATTTCTTTTGTTATTCCATTCTTTATTATACTCAAATTGGTTAAAGTTTTGACTTCTATACTCCATGAAATTAGTGGAATATCCTTGATAATTGCAAGCTTCATCCAAAGTATCTTTTCATGGAAATATTCTTCTGAGCATTCTTGAATTTTACTCTACAAAGCAGTATTATGTTGACAATTTAAACGTTATTGGTTCTTGGACAAATTAATTCTTGAACTTGTTTTATTGAATTCTTATATCATTGTCATCATCCTCATATTTATATTTTTTTGAAAGTCATCTGTGGCCTGTAGTGCATAGATGGACTTGGTATGATTATGACCAGGGACTATTCGGTGTAATCATGACCGTAATGTGACAAATGATGTGGTAAAAGTCCTCATTGGCTCGTAGTGCATTGATGGACAGTTTTTGGCATGATCATGACCATTAATGAATACACAGATATTCTTGGCCCGTAGTGCATGGATAATTGTGCTCGTGATACTAAAGAATATCATTGGCCATAGTGCAGGGGTGATTCGATGATGTGGATTATTTATTAAGCTGAGTCTCAACGATAAAAGTCTTGAAAAACCTTTTAAATCATAGAAGATAGTAGATTTTATTCTCTACTTGACTCTTCTAATGGATTGCTTGTTTTCGCTACAGTTAAACTTGATGTTTGTTATATTGTATCAGTTTAACACTATTTAAGGCTAATGATAATTTATTCTGCAATATCTTAGTCATAATATTTCTTACTGGGCTAGTTGAGCTCACCCTTTCTTTCACTGTTCTCTTTAGGAAATGAGAACATAGCTGGGACGAGTCGGGGAACGGAGTGATGGTCCGGATGATAGTATTAGCTAGTAGTCCTCACTATTTTGTTAAATAGTGTGACAATAAATGTAATGAGGACTCATTCTGAGAGTGGATATTGTCTAGAAGACAGTATTTGTATTTAAACTCACAGCTCTCTTGTTGTATAATTAAGATTGTATTTATGTTATGTACCATGTATTTGGCGGCTCAGAATAGGTGATGTATACCTATTTTGGGGGCGTCACATTTTTATTCTTCCAAGATACTCTTCCGTCTCCAAAATCTAACTACCTTTCAAAACTCAATTTCATAATAATAATAATAATAATAATAATAATAATAATAATAATAATAATAATAATAACGAGAACTAAAATATGTACAATTCTTTACTCTGCCACTGAATTGTTATCCACTGAAAGGAACTTCGGAATGTTGGAGCTCTAGAGCCCATCCGTTTTGTAAAACTAAAATTTCCAATAACCCAAATCAGCTTCGATGAACAGGTTAACATACTCAGATCAAGTATGACGGAGACCAAGTATTTCATCAAATATTGACATACCATAAAGATTGACCCCATCCATAGACCGTAACCCAAATCAAACTTGAGAACAACAGCAGCAGAAGACAGCTGCAGAAGCAGTAGCCCAGCAACAGAGCAACCTTGTTTTGTTGGTGATTTCACAACCTACTCTAGTGATTCCAACTTGGTTTAAAATAATTGACCAGCTTCACAGATTTGCAAATAGAAAGATCATTTGACTTAATTTTTATTTGAAAAGCATTAAGTAAATGTAACATAAGTTTAGTGCCTAATCCAAAGTTTAAAATTTCAAGTACCATTTTGAGTCCATGCAATACAACACAAAAAACAATGGCATAGTCGATAAATATAACAATTTAATGACAAGTTTACCCAAAGCACAAAATAAACTTGCTCACAGCCAATTTCATATAAAAATATTTATGTATACTTATAAAAATTTGCTTGCAATCTAAGCTCCAATGCTTACAAAATTCTATTGATTGTTATGGGTTTTTCTTATGAAAGAATTCACCTTGGTAGCAAAGTCAAGTAGAAGAACACTTTATACACAAGAAGCACTACTTCAACAAAAGCGAGAAAATTGGCTTAAATTTTTCAATTATGGTGCCACCATTATTAATTCTAGCCCATATTCACACATACCATTAATAACCAAAATATAATATTAATCAATTGAAATCGACAGGAAAAGAATTTGCAGGCCAAAGGGATCTTGGATCAGTTACTTAGCATACTTTCAAGTAAATGAAAAGGAAAAAGCACAAAAACAAAAACAAAAATAGAAAAAGAAAACATGCTGCAAATTAAAGGAGCTCTTACTGGCATAATGATCTTCTCTGGTATAGATGACCAGAACTTTCGGACTCTACAAGGAAAATATAGACCACCTAATCCTAATTAAAATAAGGGCAATTTATTCTCTTCTAAGTTAGGCTCCTTTGAGATTTATCAATCTGTCTAGAGTCTAGATAGCTCAAATGGCCAGGTTGAGTGACTTTTTCACTTGCTCAGCATCAGTTTTTGCTAGACACTGAAAAGCTTCACCTAGCTTTTTAAGTTTTTTATAGAAAAAATCGAACTTGCTATAAATGTTCACAAGAGAATTGACATCTTTAAGAGTACTGCAATGCCTTCAATATTGTACTTAAGCTACCAAACACAGTCAAAATCTCCCTGACAAAAGTACCTATTTCAAAGCCCGACAGCTCTACAGCCACAAAAGACTCCCAAAATATACTACCACAAAATGTTTTATGCCTCATTGTGACTGGTGGTCCTCTACAATTGGTGATATTCATTAGTGTCTTTGTTTGATTTACATAGATATCAGAGGGGTGTTCTCCATCAAGATTCAAGGGTGTTAGGTTTTTTATCACTTATTTTGTTTGGGTCAATTTCATTTGTTGGACTTCTTGTCTGCCTTTGCACTGAATCCTTTATTTTTTCCCAAGTAAATCTTATTTTTTTTATTGACAAAAGAGTATAAAATGATAAAAATGACCAATGGTTCTTCAGTTCAAGAAGTATGAAGTATAAACTAGATTCACATATGTGATAAAACTTAATCTGCCTTAGTCGATCGGTATATTAAAGAACTTTGGAGGCATTCCACTCATCCATCACTCTCCTCTCCCTTTCAGAATCTGCATACCTAACAACACCAACAAATATGTTGGACAAAAGTGAAAGTAGTATGCATACAAGCCAATCATGTTTGATGATAAAGCATATACTTTGTAACAATCTTATTCATTTATTAATAAAATGTATTAATTTATTAAAGGCTTTTAATTATCTACATGATGTTGTTTTATAATATGTGATAAACCTATAGTTTTAAGCAATGCTTTTAGAATAATGATAATGATCATTTTAATGAGATCTAAATTCTTAGAAAGCTTAAAACTAAAATAGTTCCCAATCGTTGGATTACTAAATTGGAGATTAGTGAATCCGGATAGATTGGTATATACGTTGCTTGCTCATTGGATGAGGATGATTGATCTCATGATTATTTTTGTGGAGACACTAAAACAAGTATGTAGGTGCTTATTAGAGAATAAGTTCACTGAACGTGGCTCGCTAAGGAATACCTAATGGAGTTTTATTTGCATGTCAATAGGAATTCTTATAGTGATAGTAGTACAAGTGATCCTTGGACTTGAGATCATCATAGTATCTTGTGTATGATGAGTTATACTTTGACTAATTCCTTAAGACCCTTAGGGTATATCAAAGGGTATGCTTGGGTATAATAAGTTATACATGTAGATAATGTATGATCAATAAAGAATTTACCACTTCTAGTAAAAGAAGAGAAATGTCCTATGTGATTCGATAAATGACAACTAGTAGTCTTTGGCCAAGGCAGAATGAAATTAGAAAGAAGTTTCTAATTTGCATTATTTGGAGTTGTGCATTTAAGAGTCGAAATACATATAATTAAATAAAATAAGACTTGACAGTAATTCCATGTCTTATATTTAATTGGGATATTGTATGGTGGAAGGATTGAATTGTACGGTAACTATTTACTTAAAGGTTCTTTTATGATTAATGTTGAAATCTATATTATCTGGAAAGTCGTTGATCGCTAGGGAGGCTTATCCCTATTGTAGAATAAATATTATTTATTTAAATAAATTAATAGTTTAATTTATTTATTTAAATAAGATTAAATTGTTCTAATTGATTTATTCACGAATAGGTTTAATATGGAGAACCTAAAGGGTCACACCATAAAAGGAAGAATAATTATTTAAGAAGTTAATGGCATAATCGTAATAATATAGTAAGTATATTTAATTTAATCTATGGTGATAGAATAAATTAAATAGCTTAATATTTATGATTTAATATTTTGAAATATTAAATATAAATTAATAAGAGGAGTCTTATTAATATTATTACAATTATTATTATTTTAATTTCTAAAAGAGTTTAGGAATTAATTTAATATAAGTACTCTCATTTAATCCTAATAGGATTAGGAGGGAAAATTAGTTAAAGGATTTTAATTAATTATCCCTAACAAGATTAGGGAGCCCATTTAATTAAAAGAGTTTAATTAAATAAATAATACCTTATTTATAATAGGGTTACTTGATATCTTTATAAGAGGAGTCTTATATCAGATATCAAACATACGCTATTCCAATTGTTGGAGAGTACGCTCTTTTCTATGAGATAGAAAAACTAGGGTTTAGCCAAACACCCATCTTTTTGATTCTTTCTTCTTCCTCGGTGGATCACCTCTAGAGGCCAAACACTTGGGTGGCTAACGTTGATCAAAGGAAGGAACCAAACCCGGTGGATTCAAGTTGAACGCAAAAAGGATTGGAGGTGAACTTGTACCTGAGGAAGCTCGGATCTTCAAGGGTATGATTCTTATTCTTATCTTTTCGTTTAATTAATAATTGCGCATAAAGGATGATCCGGGTATATGGTTTGTAAAATTTTAAACTCTGATTTTTCACGCTTCCGCTTATTTTATGCAATTTGATCGCGTTCATGAATAACACAAACCCAACAGTGGTATCAGAGCCAAACCTTTATGCGAATTATTAATTATTTTTATTTGATATATTTATTGATATGTGTTTTGAACAATTTAATTGGGCATAAATTTGTTGTATAAAATTTATTTTTTTTTAAAAAAACTGGCGAAATCTCAATTCGTTTTTTTTTTAAAAACAAGGAGCTTCGCCAATTACGTGATCTGCGAACTGGTTTTGCTGTCTTAATCTTCAAGGGAGATTCAGGATATATTTACGTTATATATATATATATATATAATACATTCGGATATGTAATCGTGAATCCAGGAAAGCTTATTATCTAAGAAAGCTTATTATGAATATATATATATATATATATATATATATATATAGTTAGTATAATATATTATATATATTATAATTTTGGTAGTAACCATTCTTTAAAATCTTTGTGATTCATTCGTGGTAGTAATCAATATGGTTACGTTATATATATATTATATAGATATAACTGCATTTAATATATATATATATATATATATATATATTATATTCTTAATAATTTTAATTTTAAAATAAAAGGTTTGTTTTAATTTTAAAATTAGATTTCATGCTAACTAATTAGAGTTGGAATTGGATTCCATGATAACTAATTAGAGTTGAAAAAGGATTCCATGTTTCCTTAAATAAAGGAGTTTATTTAGATATGGAATAAGATTTCATATTATTCAAAATAAAAGAGTTTATTTGTGAATAGGAAAGAAAATCCGTGTTTTCTTAAATAATAGAGTTTATTTATGATATGAAATAAGATTTCATATTACGCATAAAATAAAGGAGTTTATTTTGACTTGGAATTGATTCCATTATTAATTAAAATAAATGAGTTTATTTTGATTAAAGATTTTGATTAAAATAAAATAGTTTATTTTATTCAAAATGGGATAAATTAAAATAAAAGAGTTTTATTTTGATTTAAATTTGGATTAAAATAAAGGAGTTTATTTTAATTCAAAATTAGATTTTATAGTAACTAAATTTGTCTATTAAATGATATCAATATATATATATATTGAATGTTTATTATTCATGAGATGAATGTTATTTATTGATGCATATGGTGATGTGTATGATAATAAATGAGATTGATTATGGACTATTGACCAATGCGATTGAATTTTATTTTAGTTAGATGCATGAATGTATGGGTTTTATTAAATGGGTCTACAAGTATACTGCCTTCTCTAATTTTTCTTAAGGTAAATTCTATCTCCATCCTATGTACTTCCCCTTGACTGCTGATCAAAGTTTCTATTTATTTTAAATAATTTTGTAATAGGAATAGTTAGAATTATTTTGAAGAATTGGAGATTAAGGAGCAAGGAGCGCTTTAAGACCCATTTGTAATGAAGCCCGGGTTTAAATGTAATAGTTATATTTAAATATTAATTCTTGCACCCCTAGGGTTTGACCTTTTGGTTCACTTGGTGGCTCTAGTGAACCTAACTAGAATAAAAGTCCATAATCAATCTAGATAGAATATAGTATTCTATATGTGCATGCTTTTACTATATATATTATATATTATGCAAACATGCTTCACATGTTCATTAATTTGACACGTATTTTATATATATGTGTGCATGCGCGCTAAACAAGATTAGACAAATTAATAACAAACCCCTCAAATATTTTATATTAAGTCCTAAGCGTTCAAAGATATTTGGAATATCAAACGTCGCCTTCTAGTATGATAAAAAATAATAGAGTATCATTTAATTATTATAAGTTTGTTGTGTCACCACAAGGCTTATCTAAATTCTTTGAGATGTTAATTTTATCACATTTGATGCTTATAAAGAAAATTGAACAATATTGTTTTGTTGTGTCACCACAAGGACAATGTTTTTCTTTTTTGAATATATGGAGTGCTAGGTTGGACTTAACTTGGATAATTTTGATTTGGATGTGCCACCACTTGATCAAAATAATCTAAGAGGAAAAATACAAGGAATTGCATAGTTGATGTAATTGACAAGAGTTGTCTACTTATTTATTTATATATAGTTTGTTGTGTCACCACAAGGCTATATACATTTGAAATGGGATCCTTATTCTCACTAGCAAATCTTTAATTAGATTTTGCCGAACTATATAAGTGAGGGTAATATAGTTTGATGAAAATAGTGGGAGATACCAATTTCAAACAAGACCTAATTTATTTTGGTAATTAATAAAAGAATGTATGCTAAAATGTTGTTAATTACAAATTCATCTATAGAATTTTACAATGTCTAAATTACTATCACTGCGAAGCATGCTAGATGCTAAATTAACTAGACCGAATTAAACGGTTTGGTTAAGGAGTTTGAGAATAGTTCTCATGGCTAAAAAGTTATCTTATGTCCTTAATACATCTTTCCTGTAATGGTTGCAGACAATGCCTCTGAGGAAGAGATTGCTACTTTTAGAAAGTGACAAGATGATGCACAGTTGGCTCAATGCATCATGCTCGTATCAATGAGTAACAAGCTTCTACGTTAGCCTGAAACTATGGATATTCCTACTATATTCCTGCACATCAAGTAGTTGATGGTGATGAAAGTAGGACTGATAGATATCAAATATCTAAGGAGCTCTTCCGATCTAGAATGACCAATGACACTACAGTACAGATAAAAGTCCTTATCATAATCAATTTGATTGATCAATTAGGACAACTAGTTTTGTCATGGATAGAGAGTTGAGCCAAGATTTGATCTTGCACTCACTCCCGGACTCATTTCACAATTGTTGTGAATTTTTTATATGAACAAGCTAGATATCAGCCTCGCTGATTTGCTTAACATGTTGAAAAATGTTGAGAGTTATTTTCAAACCAAGAAAGACCAAGTCTTAGTGGTAGGGGCCAAATGATCTTCTGAAAAGAAGAACGATTCTAAGAAGGCAAATAGAAAAGGCAAAAACAAAGGATAATAAGAACAAAACTTATACGGATAGTAAAGGAGTTTGCTTCCACTGCAATAAGCCTGGACACTAGAAAGAAACTGCAAGAAGCATTTTGCAGAGGCTAACCAGAAGAAGCTTAATGAAGTTTTGGTTAAAAATACAATTTTGTTCATGATTTAAAATAAATTTTTCTTTAAGTCAAGTTTCTACTTGGGTATTGGATACCGACTTTGGTTATCATAAATATAGATTTATGAAGGGACCAAGCAGAAGTAGAAAGCTAAACAAATATAAGTAATCCTATGTGTGAGAAATGAAGCAAAGGTTGCCACATTAGCCATAGAAGCTTATAGTTTAACAATGCCTACGGCCAAATCTATTAAGTCAATAAGTTGTTATTGTATTACAGTTCTTGTTAGAAACATTATTTCCATTTTATTGTTGGATAATAAAATTTTGGTATTATAATTAAGAACAATTGTTGTTCTATTTATAATAATAATGTTTTGTATAGAACTGAAATATAACTTAATGGATTTTGTATACTTGACTTACGTGAAAAATAATTTTGTAAATTGAACAAACAAGTATAAGAAAAGGAGATGATCATTCAAAGAGTTGAATGTGTTTATTTGCTGAAATACAAGTGTGAATTATTTGAAAGGTTCAAAGAATTCATAAGTGAAAAAAATTGTCAAAGTATTAAGATTCTTTGATTAGACCAATGAATAAATACTTGTGCAATAAGTTTCTAGATCATCTCAAATGGTTTTCTCACAATGGACGCCTCTTGATACTCAATAATTGATTGATGTATCTGAAAGGAAAATCGTACCTTGTTGGACATGGTACGGTCCATAATAATTTTATTGACATTCCAGTATCCTTCTGGGGTAATGTCCTAGAAATGGTTGCATATCTACGAAAAAGGTAACCTCAAAATACGGCCCCAAGAATCCATAAAAGTTATAGATATGGAGGATTCCTAATCTTAAGTATGTTAAGATAAGGGAGTGTTCAACTTATGTGAAAAAGGTTTCAAAAGGATAAGCTTGGGATAAAATTTGACAAGTAGAGATTTGTGGGACATCCTAAAGTAAGTTTAGGGTATATGTTCTATAATCCTACTTAGTAAAAGGTGTTTGTTGCGAAACACGCTGCCTTCTAAGATAAATGTGTTTATCATTGAAGGGGCTAATGGGAGGATAATAGATCTTGAAGAGTTCAAGAACCACAAAACACTATAAGTCAAATAAGAGGAACCTGTAGATAGACCTATTGTACCACAACCGAATCGTAAATCTGGAATAGTACTGAATATACTTGGGAGGTATGGATTCATCATGGATGATGATGATGAGGTACGTATCATAGAAGATGATGATCTAGTTATATACGATGAGGTAAGAGCGGTACCTACTCAGAAAAATGGATTGAAGCAAGCTTCTCAAATATGGAACATTCATTTTGATGAGACAATCAAAAGAGTTTGATTTCATCAAAAACAAGAATGAACCTAGTGTGTACAAAAGGGTCAGTGGAAGCATTGTGATATTCCTAGTATTATATGTTGATATACTACGGATAAGGAATAACATACCAATGCTACAATCAGTAAAGATAAAGTTATCTAAACATTCCTCCATGAATGATTTGGGAAGAGTATCATAATTGGGGATATAAATCTATATAGATAGATTCACGAGGATGCTCGATTTAACCCAAGGAACGTATATTCATTTGATGCTAAAGTCGTTTAGCATGACAAACTCCAAGAGATGTCTCATATTGATGAGCCCTGGAGTGTATCTCTCTTAATAGTCCCCATAGACTCATAAAAGAGAGATCGCATGAGTAACTATCATATATGCAATGAAATGTACGAGACCTGATGTTGATCAGTCATATTTTGGAGAAGTTCACTATGAGACAGTGAAAAACATCTTAAAGTACTTAACTGGAACTAAGGATGTGATCATATTCATGGTGGGTCTAAATTAAAACTAGAGGGATTAACAGACTCAAGTTTTTTAGACAGACCAAGACGACAGGAAATCCACTTTAAGGTAAAATGTTACCTTGAACGGTGGTGCAATGAAATTGGAAAGGTTCCAAACAGCAAAGAGTTGTTGGTTTAGTGATAAAGATAAAGTATATAGCTATAAATGAAGCTGCAAGTTGATTGTTTGGATTAAAAGTTTATTACAGAACTTAGAATAGTTCTTAAGTCTCATCTTGGATCTAAACATGTGTTGTGGCACTTTCATTTGATTATAAGAATCATCGAAAGATGGGAAATCACTATAGAGACAGTGGGCTCTCAAGAACAACATTACATATCCATTTACTGAAGCTTATCCAACAGCAGGATAATCGTCACTTAGAGAAGAAGAGTATGAGATACCATGACGATTGGCTTTAGTGCAAGTGGGAGATTGAAAGTAGTATGCATACAAGACAATCATGTTTGATGATAAAGCATATACTTTGTAACAATCTTATTCATTTATTAATAAAAACTGTTAATTTATTAAAGGCTTTTAATTATCTACATGATGCTGTTTTATAATATGTGATAAACCCATAGTTTTAAGCAATGCTTTTAGAATAATGATGTTGATCATTCTAATGAGATCTAAATTCTTAGAAAGCTTAAAACTAAAATAGTTCCCAAACGTTGGATTACTAAATTGGGGATTAGTGAATCTGGATAGATTGGTACATACGTTGCTTGCTCATTGGATGAGGATGATTGATCTCATGATCATTTGTGTGGAGACACTAAAGCAAGTATATAAGTGCTTATTAGAGAATAAGTTCACTGAACGTGGCTCGCTAAGGAATACCTAATGGAGTTTTACTTGCATGTCAATAGGAATTCCTGTAGTGATAGTAGTACAAGTGATCCTTAGACTTGAGATCATCATAGTATCTTGTGTAAGATGAGTTATACTTTAACTTATTCCTTAAAACCCTTAGGGTATATCAAATGGTATGCTTGGGTATAATAAGTTATACATGTAGATAATGTATGATCAATACATAATTTACCACTTCTAGTAAAAGAAGAGAAATGTCCTATGTGATTCGATAAATGACAACCAGTAGTCCTTGGCTAATGCAGAATGAAATTAGAAAGGAGTTTCTAATTTGCATTATTTGGAGTTGTGCATTTAAGAGTCGAAATACATATAATTAAATAAAATAAGACTTGACAGTAATTCCATGTCTTATATTTAATTGGGATATTGTATGGCGGAAGGATTGAATTGTATGGTAACTATTTACTCAAAGGTTCTTTTATGATTAATGTTGAAATCTATAGTATCTGGAAAGTCGTTGATCGCTAGGGAGGCTTATCCCTATTGTAGAATAAATATTATTTATTTAAATAAATTAATAGTTTAATTTATTTATTTATATAAGATTAGAATTGTTGTAATTGATTTATTCACACCCGGTTTAATATGGAGAACCTAAAGGGTCACACCATAAAAGGAAGAATAATTATTTAAGAAGTTAATGGCATAATCGTAATAATATATTAAGTATATTTAATTTAATCTATGGTGATAGAATAAATTAAATAGCTTAATATTTATTATTTAATATTTTAGAAATATTAAATATAAATTAATAAGAGGAGTCTTATTAATATTATTGCAATTATTATTATTTTAATTTCTAAAAGAGTTTAGGAATTAATTTAATATAAGTACTCTCATTTATTCTTAATAGGATTAGGAGGGAAAATTAGTTAAAGGAGTTTAATTAATTATCCCTAATAAGATTAGGGAGCCCATTTAATTAAAAGAGTTTAATTAAATAAATAATACCTTATTTTTAATAGGGTTACTTGATATCTTTATAAGAGGAGTCTTATATCAGATATCAAACATACGCTATTCCAATTGTTGGAGAGTACGCTCCTTTTCTATGAGATAGAAAAACTAGGGTTTAGCCAAACACCCATCTTCTTGAATCTTTCTTCTTCCTCGGTGGATCACCTCTAGAGGCCAAACACTTGGGTGGCTAACGTTGATCAAAGGAAGGAACCAAACCCGGTGGATTCATGTTGAACGCGAAAATGATTGGAGGCAAACTTGTACCTGAGGAAGCTCGGATCTTCAAGGGTATGATTCTTATTCTTATCTTTTCTTTTAATTAATAATTGCGCATAAAGGATGATCCGGGTATATGGTTTGTAAAATTTTAAACTCTGATTTTTCACACTTCCGCTAATTTTATGCAATTTGATCGCGTTCATGAATATTACAAACCCAACAAAAAGCACATAGTCCCCAGCAGATTCCTTTTTCATCTTCAATATCTTGCCTAAAACTCGTTCTCCCATCTCAGCATTACCATGAAAGCTACAAGCACCCAACAGAGTTCTCCAAATAACATCACCTGAAGGGAAGAGAAAGATGCTGAATTGGATTGGAAGAAGCTCCGATGCGGATCTGGTTGACGAATCGCTTCTTAAAGCCGACTAGTCCTCGACTGTACAAATTAGCAATTATTTAGTGTGCGGCTCTGTAGATCATATGTACACTAAAATTGTGTATAAATATTTGGGGATTTGAGTTTAGGGCATGGATTAGAGATAGAAATTGGCGATAGTTATCACTGATATTAGAGATATTCAAGCGGATTAGAGATAGAAATTGGGGACGTTTATCAGATATTTAAGCGGCTGACAAAAATTGGGAGGGAAATATAATATATATTAGAGCCAAAATTATAGTGGGTAATAGTCTCTTACATTATGTTTATGAGTTTTAAAATAAATAGTAAAAAAAATAGACAAAAAATTTAAGTTTTCTTTTCAATTTTTATGTTTTTGAGTTTTTTGATTATCAATTTTTTTTGATTATATTTGTATAGGCATAAAACGACTTCGGCCCGCGGGCCAGCCTGGCCGGCCCGCCAAAACCCTAGCCGTTTTGGCATGGCCTAGCCAGTTTGCCACCTCTAATTGGTTAGTATTAGAATTGCGTGTATGGAATCTGGAGGTGGTAACGGTGATAGTGAACTACGTCGCACTATGTTGGACGTTATAAATCAATTGGATAGCAGATTTTGAAACTTCTTTGCTAAGTGCTAGATAAAAGTTGCTCTGTAATTGCATTTTTGTATTTATGTTTGATATGTTACAACCTATTTTCAATGTTATACCAGAAACAGTTTCAATTTTATAACATAAAAATTATTATTTATAATAAATTTGAATTTTAGGATCACATAAATTAACAAAAACATACTCAATGAAACTTTTTTTTGGAACGAAGGAGTATCATTTTAGTATTCTCCACAATTCATATTTTATTATCTATCATTATTTATTTATTAATCATATAGATGTATCTACTTGTTCTAATTAGATATATGAAATAATTATCAAACACATATCATGTAAGAGTTTTTATTTTGAATTTCTACAATCGATACTTACAGTTTCCATTTTTCTTGTAATGCATAGTGCGTGTGTGTGTGTGTGTGTATATATATATATATATATATATATATATATATATATATGTGTGTGTGTGTGTGTATGTATATATATAAATCATTTGCTAATTACAAAGGTGTATTTCCTTGTTTTAGCTCAAATATATGAAATAACAAATTTTAATAAAAAAATATCATTAATTATTGATTTTATTTTCTATGTTCACACTCATAATTTCATTTATTAATATTTTACAACATTATACAATTATTCATAAACTCTATAAATAATTACGATTCCTTTAAAAAGAGAGTTCCAATTACAAAATTTGCAAATATTAAAATGAGAATGTATACCCTAAAAATAATAAATTATATTAGTCTAATAGATTGGCACGATAAAAACTATGACTACAAATTTTAGTATATCATATCATTTTATACAATTATCACTATCAAGAAAAATGAGAATGTTCTAGCGAGAAAATAATGAATAGAAAAAAATCAATGATAATATATTTATTAGCGAAAGAAACATTTTTCAGAAATTATTTTTTGCTTTTGTAAGGCGATGGAAAATAGTTGCCACCACCATTTTTACAGTGAAATTTTACAAAAAAAAATATTATATACGAAGGAATTATTACTCGTTATGTAGTATTATTGAGTTTTTTTTTGCAAGAGTTAATTCTTTCACTATTTTGCAAAAAAATGAATTTCTTAGAATTAATTGTGAAAAATATTTCCTATAGAAATACTAAAATATTATTCATCATTTCAATAAAAAAGAGTTTTATTGAGTTTTTTTTTGTTAATTAATGACAACCTAAATTTTAAATTATAAATGCAAATTTATATGTTTATTTGAATAAAAAATTTATTTTTATTTTTAAGTGTTTAAAACTATCAACTACATTATTAATCAATTATCTCATAAAAAAATGTAAAATCCAATACATATGTGAATAGGCTGAATAGATCTGAGCTACGTGTTTTTCCCAAATAACCCATAGCTTCTCTGCAACTTCCGGTCGTTTGGTTCTCCTCTCGATTTTCCATCGCCACTTTCTCTTCTTCGCTTACCTTTAATGCAGCTTTGATTCATCTCCATCACCACCGCAGCTTCGATATGAACGAAGGAGCACCACTGTGAGGACCCGGGTAAGGGTTTGGTTTTAAGAAAATCTTAGGACGGAATTTTTTTAAGGAGGGAAAAATGTGACAACCAGGGAAATCGGATTGTCAAGAATTTAAGTTTAAAGAATTAGTTATTAATAAAATGAATTTTTATTAATACTATTATGTGCTATGTGTTCATTAATCGTTCTATAACCTATAATGATTATTAATCGGGAGGATTCTGGCTACGAGCTAGACTGAACGAGTAAGAATTTTCAGGACGAAAATGAAAATTTTCCGGGAACAAAAATATTTCTTGGGAAAAAGACAAAATAAGCACTATTCACCCGACGAAACCTAAAGGTTAGGGTTTGAATAACCTAAGCCTTTCCGAGAGTTCGGTATGTCGAAATGACATTCCGTCGAAAGATTTGACGATAATATATCGTGAAAAGTTAAGTAAGCCGATAAAAGTTTTTCTCGAAAAACGTGCATAAATCGGACGAAATAAAAATGACGAAAAAATCTTTATGTACTTTTCACTGTTTAGCTACGTTAGGGGAAAACGTGAAGGAAAACACTTAATGTGGAAAAGGGTTTTTTAGTTTTTCGAAGATCCGAAGAATACGTAAAAGTTAATCGGTAGAGGAAAGACGAAATATCCAAAAATATTTGGATTCCGAGAATCGCAGTTTTTGAACTGTCGGACGAATTCTGAATTACGGAAGCACGAAGCTTCTAAGGGAAGCTAGCTAAGGAGGTGGGGCGTCCACTTGGCCACCAAGTAAACTTGGTGGCTATGTAATGAATAGTAAGGAGGTTAGGGGCGAAATGACCAAAATGCCCTTAGCTTTGGTTTTCTATATAAACAAGCCTTAAACTCATTTGTTTGGTTAGAAAATTTCAACCAACTTTGAGAGAGAGAGAGAGAGACTTCGGATGGGGGAAGAGAAGGAAGAGGAAGAGGAAAAGCTAGCTTGAATGCACGCTTTGTCCGACGGAAGGAGATTAAAGAAGAACGGTAATCTGAACCCTAGTTTCTTCTGAATTATCTTTAAGTATTTATGTTTAAAAACATAACTTAATGAAGATAAGTAGTAGATGAAGTTAAGAATGATTTCATAATGTTGAAATCATGAGAAAACAAAGAAATAAGAATAAGAAATTTAGTTTATAAATTTCTTAAGGAAGTATAAGATTGGTAACGATTTTGAGCGATCCGAGTGAATATTATGAATGAGTAGGTCAAATAAGTAAGGAATGATGTTTTATAACATCAAATTCCAAGAAAAAGTAGAATCGTAATCCAAAATATCGATTAAAATGAAGAACGAACGAAGAACGCGAAGAACACGAAGAATGTTGTTGATGGACAAATTTAAAACCATGGTAGGATAAATGTTGTTGATGGACAAGTTTAAAACCATCGTTTATAAGTTAGTTATATATTGCTTGGTTAGGAACGGTAGAAATGTTCATGAAGAACAGATTAAAATTGAGCTATAACGAAGTTATGGCAAAATTTTCGTAAAAGACAGACGAGAATTAGAAAGTTAGTAAATGAACCCAAACATGTAGGGTTTCATAAGAATGTAAGAGAATGTTGAAAACGTGAGTTGAAGACTCAAGAACGAACAAATTCCGAGTTCGGATGACCGAATTACGGACGAACGAACGAAGAACGTTAAAAACGATAAAATGAACGAAGAGCGAAGATTAAGCCAATTGAATGACATGTTAACATATTCAGAACGAACTTCTGTCCATGGCTAATCGAAGTGCATAAGATAAGGAAGAGAATGGCTTTGGAAGTTCCTCGTTTCGAGTTATAACGAAGAAGTTATGAGATTTCGAAATCAGCGTCCCAAGCTTGTAAAAGACTTAGAAAAATTTTTCTAGGTTTCATGGTTGGCCATTGCCATATGAGTCAGGTTGCCTTGGAGGCCTTGGAGGCCGAAAGGCCACTTGCAAGTCAAGCTCGGGCCATTAGCAAATGCTAATTATCAACGCGCAGCAGAGATCTGAAAAGAAGGGGAAGGAAGGGGTACCGCAACAGTCTAGGAGAGAAAGCCAGAAATGAGATTTTAATTGCTCAATTTCTCGGGGGATGTGCAAGAAAGAAGTATGAACACGTAGTTCACATAATGTAACACTTAAGTAAGTGTGTTAAACCTTTAGTGAAGGTTGAACGGAAAGATTTAACGAGATTAAAAGATAAAGAATGTGGGCCTTGAGTTATGGAACCATATCCGGGGATAGTAGTCACGACAAACAAACGTGAGGGATTACTATGATGGTGAATTCCTTAGAAGTTGGTTGACGATGGTAATGTATAACATTCTGATGTTATGACATAGTAATGAGAGATAAATGAAAAGCATATAGACGCTATGAACGCAACGTTGTTGCGATGAACGATCGGTCTTAGCATACAACGGACCGTATGGCTTTGACATTAAGAAAGAATAATGAACATGGGGTTCATGGGATGGATAACGATAGAAAAAGATTAAAACCTTGAATAAAGGTTGAATGAGAGATTAAGAGGCGAACAATGTAAATATTGAATACGTAAACGATTCTCGTGAATCGTATTCACGTCGGACGAACATTCTAAGTATACCACAGTTGTATAACTTAGACGCGTTGACAAAGGTAGTAAGTAAGATATGAATTATCAAGAAAGTCGTAGTGAACGGTAATAAAGATTAATGAAAGCCGAATATAAGTCGGATGAGAATGTTAGAATGAAATGTAAGCATTGAACACTTTAACCGACGTGAAGGTTAAGTGTACGCAAATATTAAATGGGTAGAACCTACACCCCGTGTATGGTTTGACCGTAGAATAACAAAGACCAATGATTAAAGCTATGAGCAGTGAAGAAGCTGAACTAAAGAGGTATGTATAACGTGAAAGAAGCCGAGTTAATGTTTATAACTTGGATGACGCTCTGAGTCGAATGAACCGGACGTTGTAAGATAAGAATAAGGTAACGTAAAATGCTTAACGCTATAAATGCGTAGAAAGAATATGGAATAATTGTTCTAAGTATACAAAAGACTTATGACTTAGACGATGATGAATAAATCCTGAGGTATGGCATTTAGTTGCCAGAAAGCCATAAGGAATATGAATTTGACTTAACGAACATTATAGTTTAATAGTTCGAATAAGTTAAGGTAAGTTAGGTTGTAGTACAATCGTAACCTTTGATGGTTGACATATAAGAGCTGGGCTAAAAATTCCTTCAGAGAGCGAAGGTATATACAAAAATGGCAACCGATCTAACTCACTGTGTGGGCAGTGTATATGAGACGGGAACTTGTTTGTTGGTTGTTTGTGGGAAACCACTCAGAGTACCATATGGACTACTAGCAGAGACACGATGTGTGCTGAGTCATAGAAAAGTTATAAGAAGAAGATAAGAATGTAAATCATCAAAGATGATGAGCGTAATGAGTAAGACATCTCCGTATGTCAACAAGCTGTTAACCGATAAAGGAAGTTGGTCGCGTAAACTTAGTTTGTAAGAACGTGAACCCTAAGAAGTAAAGTAAAGTAAACCAATGCGTAAGTCAAATATATGACTAATTGGTACACGTGTTATTTCCTTATGTGCTTCATAGGAATTGGAATGAGCAGTTCAGCGTAAATTATAAGCTGTAGTTGTGCGTAAGGCAAGTTTCCTAACTTCATTCATGTTTTAAATGAATGCTAGTTTCTAAAACTTCTCAGATGATTGAATTTGAGAAGTTCTGTCTATGTGCAAATGTATGATATTTGTACAAGGTGGTAGAATGTATGAGGCCTTGTGCCAAAATGTGAACACTTCAGTGTTTCTATGATATGAACTATTCTGTGATTGAACTGTTCAATATGAGTACGTTTTGTTTTTACATGAACCGTTATTGATAAGTCTGTGCTCTTGATTCGAGCCAAACAGAATGTGGATGAAAAAGGTAGAAGAATGAAAGTATTTCAAAGTGCATGTGAATGATGTTTTAAGATGATAGGAATCGAGACTCTTCCTATTATTCAAGTTGCTTCATAACCTTTGTTCGATTATCAAAGTTCTAAAGAATGTTTAAACTCTTGAAGTTATTTGTTCAACTGTATGACTTGATGGGCAATTGAATGCTCACACTTGCTTTAAATAAAAACATTTTCAGCGAACGATGTTTGAAAGAACTTAAGGATCCCATAAAGATCAAGCTGAGCGATATCCAGACGCAGTGCCATTCAGTAAGTGAATGTGCATAAAGATCAAGCGAAGACTTGTAATATAGAATGATAGAATTAAAGTATAGAATAGTGTAATGAACTGTTATGTATCCTTGGTGGCGGATAACAGTCACTTGTGTAAGATGTAAAGAATAATGTAATTATCATTATTTGTAATGAAAGAGATTTTATGGTTAAAGAACCTGGGATTTGAGAATGTATGTCGTTATATTTAGCAACATAATGATGTATGTTTAGAAGAAGATGGGATCGTGACGTACGGAATTCAGATGTGAAAATAGACCAGATTTCGGGGCGTTACAGGTTGGTATCAGAGATGATAGGTTATAAATCTTAAGTAAGAGTACCTAAGACTATAATCGTAGAGAGAAGGATAAGAAGATCACCACGTGATCATAGTAAATCGTAATGTGAATGATAATGATGATTAAACGATGAATGATTTATAGCTAATGCTATGAATGAATGGTACTACTGAGTAATACGGAAGAAGAACTTCAGATTGAGTTGTAGAGGATAGTATACGGATTAAAGAAAATTCGTATTAAGTAAAGAGAAAGTTAGAAGTTGTAAGATTTCAATTGAGGACTCATGTGATGGGCCGAGTTGTATGAACCTTTGTATGAAATGGAGGTTTGTGCTTGGTATAACAACTGCTTAGTTTATTACGGTGATAATCATTGGAATTGGTCGCGCTCTTAAGATGTATATGACGAGAAGGTGAATCTTTTCTCATGTATATACTTGATAGGTAGAGAATGATAAGGTAGGTGCGAGTTCTTAAACTCATACTTATGGTAAGTTCGTGACTCATAATAATATGGTATGTTTTTGAATATCTCAAATGAATGGACGCTTAAGGTCCATATTGGGATAGTTCTTAAACTCATACTATTGTGGAAAGTTCCTGAACCCATAATGTGTGGTAAGTTGATGGACTGTACTAAGAAATAGGAATTTTTAGACTGAAAACGAAGTATTTTCAATAGACTTAGCATTGAAGGTGCTAGAGAAGATTAAGTATTGTCGCAGTAAGACAATAACGGAAGATGGAGAATAAGATATTTCAAGTCATCTAGTTATGCTAGATTTCAAAATTTCTTAAAATCGTGCTAATGTGCGCATTTTGGAAAATGAAAGAATTGGTTTGACTTTTGGAACCAATGGATTTTAAAAGAACTATTCTTGGTATGTCTATGCTAATTTTTTTGGCTAGACATAAATTGATTTGAAATATCAAAATGAATTTTATATCATCAGTGCATTTGATGCACGGATGGTAAAAGGATGGAGTTATTAATGCAATTAAACCTGGTGTGGAATTTGATCATAGGATCAACAACCTGCTATGGTATGATGTATAATGATGAAGTCGTAAACTGACGAAGTCCTCAATGTACTATGAAGAGTGCGGTATCATGACGTCAGGAATCGTTTTGATGTATTGCAAAAGAATTTAAAGAAGTATTCTATGTCAAGTGAGTTGACTAGACGAATCTTTCAAGTTGATATCCAATTTATTGGTATGGTTGAGGCTATTTGATTTGGCTAAGACAAATGGTATGTCATGATTAAAAGAAAATCGAGCTTTCTTTGAATAGCTATCTTAGAAACCAAATTATTTTGGTGCGGAATCTAATGATTAAGTCCGAGGAAACATACCACTAAAATGGGGTTATACGATGGGTTGATCACCTACGTATGGAAGAGGTAGTTTACCTTCTTTGTGATTGTAAACTTACCATGTAAGAAAGGTTTACGGCAGAAGCTGTTTAACCTAGTAAGAGTTCATGGTCGATTTGACCCATCAGCAAAAGAATGAAATGTTTTAAAGGAATCCTTATATTCCTAGTTATTCCTTTCGCTTCATGATTCTTGATAAGTTATGAAGGGTAGGGAATGTATGAAAGATAATAACTTCTTTGAAGAGAAGTTGAGAAGAAGGGTAAGCTAAAATTTTGAGGATGAAATTCTTTGAAGAAGGGGAGAATGCGAGGACCCGGGTAAGGGTTTGGTTTTAAGAAATTCCGAGGACGGAATTTTTTTAAGGAGGGAAGAATGTGACAACCAAGAAAATCGGATTGTCAAGAATTTAAGTTTAAAGAATTAGTTATTAATAAAATAAATTTTTATTAATACTATTCTGTGTTATGTGTTCATTAATCGTTCTATAACCTATAATGATTATTAATCGGGAGGATTTTGGCTACGAGCTAGACTGAACGAGTAAGAATTTTCAAGACGAAAATGAAAATTTTTCGGGAATTAAAATATTTCTGGGGAAAAAGACAAAATAGGCACTATTCACCCGACGAAACCTAAGGGTTAGGGTTTGAATAACCTAAGCCTTTCCGAGAGTTCGGTATGTCGAAATGACATTTAATCGAAAGATTTGATGATAATATATCGTGAAAAGTTAAGTAAGTAGATAAAAAGTTTTTCTCAAAACGTGCGTAAATCGGACGAAATAAAAAACGAAAAAAGTATTGCTTGTGTACTTTTCATTCGTTTAGCTACGTTAGGGGAAAACGTGAAGGAAAACGCTTAATGTGGAAAAGTGTTTTTCAGTTTTTCGAAGATCCAAAGAATACGTAAAAGTTAATCGGTAGAGGAAAGACGAAATATCCAAAAATATTTGGATTCCGAGAATCGCAGTTTTCAAACTGTAGGACGAATTTCGAATTACGAAAGCACGAAGCTTCCAAGGGAAGCTAACTAAGGAGGTGGGGCGGCCACTTGGCCACCAAGTAAACTTGGTGGCTAAGCCATGAATAGTAAAGAGGTTAGGGGAAAAATGACCAAAATGCCCTTAGCTTTGGTTTTCTATATAAACAAGCCTTAAACTCATTTGTTTGGTTAGAAAATTTCAACCAACTTTGAGAGAGAGAGAGAGAGACTTCGGATGGGGGAAGAGAAGGAAGAGGATGAGGAAAAGCTAGATTGAATGCACGCTTTGTCCGACAGAAAGAGATTAAAGAAGAACGGTAATCCGAACCCTAGTTTCTTCTGAATTTTCTTTAAGTTTTTATGTTTAAAAACATAACTTAATGAAGATAAGTAGTAGATGAAGTTAAGAATGATTTTATATGGTTGAAATCATGAGAAAACAAAGAAATAAGAATTAGAAATTTAGTTTATAAATTTCTTAAGAAAGTATAAGATTCGTAAGGATTTTGAGCGATCCGAGTGAATCTTATGAATGAGTAGGTCAAATAAGTAAGAAATGATTTTCTATAACATCAAATTCCAAGAAAAAGTAGAATTGTAATCCAAAATATCGATTAAAATGAAGAACGAATGAAGAACGCGAAGAACACGCGATGAACACGAAGAATGTTGTTGATGGACAAATTTAAAACCATCGTAGGATAAATGTTATTGATGGAAAAGTTTAAAACCATCGTGTATAATTTAGTTACATATTTCTTGGTTAGGAACGGTAGAAACGTTCATGAAGAACGTATTAAAATTGAGCTATAACGAAGTTATGGCGAAATTTTTGTAAAAGACAAGCGAGAATTAGAAAGTTAGTAAATGAACCCAAAAATGTAGGGTTTCATAAGAATGTAAGATAATGTTGAAAACGTGAGTCGTAGACTCAAGAACGAACGAATTCTGAGTTCGGATGATCGAATTACGGACGAACGAACGAAGAACGTTAACAACGATAAAATGAACGAAGAGCGAAGATTAAGCCAATTGAATGGCATGTTAACGGATTCAGAACAAACTTCTATCCATTGCTAATCGAAGTACATAAGATAAGGAAGAGAATGGCTTTGGAATGACCTAGTTCTGAGTTATAACGAAGAAGTTATGAGATTTCGAAATCAGCGTCTCAAGCTTGTAAAAGACATAGAAATTTTTTTTTTGCTTTCAGGTTTCATGCTTGCTGACCCTTGCAATAGGTCTGAAGTCAGGTTGAGGCTCTAAGAAATAGCCTCGGCTGGAGAAGGAAAAGAAGAAGGACGATGTCCATGGAGAAGAAAGCCGAAAATGAGATTTTAATTGCTCAATTTCTTGGGGGATGTGCAAGAAAGAAGTATGAACACATAGTTCACATAATGTAACACTTACGTAAGTGTGTTAAACCTTTAGTGAAGGTTGAACAGAAAGATTTAACGAGATTAAAAGATAAAGAATGTGGACGCGAGTTACGGAACCAATGTCCGGGGACCGTAGTCGCGACAAACGAACGTGAGGGATTACTATGATGGTGAATTCCTTAGACGTTGGTTGACGATGGTAATGTATAACATTGTGATGTTATGACATAGTAATGAGAGATAAATGAAAAGCGTATAGACGCTATGAACGTAACGTTGTTGCGATGAACGATCGGTCTTAGCATACAACGGACCGTATGGCTTTGACATTAAGAAAGAATAATGAACATGGGGTTCATGGGATGGATAACGATCGAAAGCGATTAAAACCTTGAATAAAGGTTGAATGAGAAATTAAGAGGCGAACAATGTAAACGTTGAATACGTAAACGATTCTCGTGAATCGTATTCACGTCGGACGAGCTTTCTAAGTATACCCTGGTTGTATGACTTAGACGTTGACAAAGGTAGTAAATAAGATACGAATGGTATCAAGAGAGCCGTAGCGAACGGTATTAAGATTACTGAAAGCTGAGTATAAGTCGGATGAGAATGTTAGAATGAAATGTAAGCGTTGAACACTTTAACCGACGTGAAGGTTAAGTGTACACAAATATTAAACGGGTAGAACCTACACCGCGTGTATGGTTTGACCGTAGAATAACGAAGACCATTGATTAAAGCTGTGAGCAATGAAGAAGCTGAATTAAAGAGGTACGTATAACGTAAAAGAAGCCGAGTTAATGTTTATAACTTGGATGACGCTCCGAGTCGAATGAACCGGACGTTGTAAGATAAGAATAAGGTAACGTAAAATGCTTAACGCTATAAATGCGTAGAATGAATATGGAATAATTGTTCTAAGTATACAAAAGACTGTATGACTTAGACGATGATGAATAAATCCTGAGGTATGGCATTTAGTTTCCAGAAAGCCATAAGGAATATGAATTTGACTTAACGAACATTATAGTTTAATAGTTCGGATAAGTTAAGGTAAGTTAGGTTGTAGTACAATCGTAACCTTTGATGGTTGACATATGAGAGCTGGGCTAAACAATTCCTTCAGAGAGCGAAGGTATATACAAAACTGACAACCAATCTAACTAACTGTGTGGGCAATGTAGATGAGACGGGAACTTTTTTGTTTGTTGTTTGTGGGAAACCACTCAGAGTATCATATAGACTACTAGTAGAGACGCGATGTGTGCTGAGTCCTAGAAAAGTTATAAGAAGAAGAGAAGAATATAAATCTTCAAAGATGATGGACGTAATGAGTAAGACATCTCCGTATGTCAAGAAGCTGTTAACCGATAAAGGAAGTTGGTCGCGTAAACTTAGTTTGTAAGAACGTGAACCCTAAGTAAAAAGTAAAGTAAACCAATGCGTAAGTCAATATATATGACTAATTGGTACATGTGTTATTTCCTTATGTGCTTATATAGGAATTGGAATGAAGCGATTCAAATAAATTATAAGTTTGTAGGCTATGCGTAAGGCAAGTTTCCTAACTTCATTCATGTTTTAAATGAATGCTAGTTTCTAAAACTTCTCAGATGATTGAATTTGAGAAGTTCTGTCTATGTGCAAATGTATGATATTTGTTCAAGGTGGTAGAATGTATGAGGCCTTGTGCCAAAATGTGAACACTTCAGTGTTTCTATGATATGAACTATTCTGTGATTGAACTGTTCAATATGAGTATGTTCTATTTTTACATGAACCGTTATTGATAAGTCTGTGCTATTGATTCGAGCCAGACAGAATGTGTATGAAAAAGGTAGAAGAATGAAAGTATTTCAAAGTGCATGTGAATGATGTTTTAAGATGATAGAAATTGAGACTCTTCCTATTATTCAAGCTGCTTCATAACCTTTGTTCGATTATCAAAGTTCTGAAGAATGTTTAAACTCTTGAAGTTGTTTGTTCAACTGTATGACTTGATGGGAAATTGAATGCTCACACTTGCTTTAAATAAAAACATTTTCAGCGAACGATGTTAGAAAGAACTTAAGGATCCCGTAAAGATCAAGCTGAGCGATATCCAGACGCAGTGCCATTCAGTAAGTGAATGTGCGTAAAGATCAAGTGAAGACTTGTAATATAGAATGATAGAATTAAACTATAGAATAGTGTAATGAACTGTTATGTATCCTTGGTGGCGGATAAAAGTCACTTGTGTAAGATGTAAAGAATAATGTAATAATCATTATTTGTAATGAAAGAGGTTTTATGGTTAAAGAACATGGGATTTGAGAATGTATGTCGTTATATTTAGCTACATAATGATGTATGTTTGGAAGAAGAGGAATCGTGACGTACGGAATCTAGATGTGAAAATAGACCAGATTTCGGGGTGTTACAACCACCCCCGCCATCACACTGCGACTTATCCCCATATATAGACAACTTATGCGGCAACGAAGGAGCACCACCGCCACCATCTCAATCTCCATCTCTGCCGCTGGTAACCGCCATCTTTTCCTACCTCCTTTCTTGGGTGAGTCCCTTCAAGTCCTATTTTTTTTTAATTTTATGGAATTTTGAATTGATTTGGGTATTTTTGAAACTCTTAACTATTTTAGGGATCTAATGTGTGAAAAATTGGGGATTGAAATTGTGTTTTGGAAAATTAACTCATCGAGATGTAAATTATATAATATTTTGGAACATCTAATTGATTTGGAAGGTGAGTTTAGTTTTAAATTGAATTGTGTATATATTTTGGCTTGGTGTAGTTATGGAAGAATATTGGATAGTAGTGAAACAATGTGCATTTAAGATACGTAAATGTCTTCAACCAACGATCCATTTTCGTTCACAATTCGTCATGAGAATGATATATACTCTCGTAAGTATAGTATCTTCTATTTATTAGTCAATCTGTAACCTAAATACACATTATCTTGATAACAATCTACTTTTCCTTTTGCCTTCATCTTCAGTGCTTGATTGTCATCCACATTTGAATGAAACAAAAGAGTTGATTGTGGAGTTCAGTAGAAGCAATGGTTTATTAAAATTTGTAAGAACTATGAGAGAGAAGTTTCAAGAAGCTTCGGCTTGTGGTATGGTGTTATCTCTTGCATTCGTCCCCTTCACATCCAATGTTGCTAAGTGCTAACATTAGATAGATTGTAGAGATTGATTGTCTATTTATTTACCTATGATAAAGGAAGTTAAACCAAAACAAGGTCCTAGATGGCTCACAACGTGCAACTCTGATTTTTTTATAGCTTATCCGCTCTTTCCATTTGAGTTAGGTTAGGTGTATTGTTTCTAAATATAAGGTTATCATCACTACAGGACTATTCGGTCAAGTTACTATTCTTGAACAAGTCTCTTCTATAATCTTTGCATCTACTCCAATTTCTTCAATATTGACTGATAGCATAAGTGAATCCCCAGCCAAGGAAAGAGCACTACATGCTGGAGACACCAACAGACTTCCAAAGAAAGCAAATCATGGTGGAGCCCATATTTCACCAATCTGTCACCTGGGTCCACTTCATCTGTTCGTCGATCGTCACGCCTTAAGGTATGGCTGTTATGACCAAACTGTTGATTATTTAAAGTAAGTAGACATTTAACTAGGAACTACTTATAATAGTAATAAGGACTTTTATCCTAGGGGTGGAGGGAGTAATAACAATTATAACAGTAACCAATTTAAGCTGCAACTTATTTTCTATTTTTCTCATTCATGATAAAATGGTCAAACACAGACTCATGTTGCAGCATGGGCAAAGTGAAGGGGAGTTATGCCCTATGGCCCCTCAAGGGTCCCCAAAGTGATTTAGGTGTTTTATTATCTATAATTTTACACTATATATGAAAAGGTTTTAACACCCAAGTTTTGTCAGTATTTTACTTGATCTTAGCATGGAGCTTGGAGTTGGTGCAACATATGTACGAGTTATGGTTTTCTGTTTTTTTTTCTTCCAAAAGGAAGTATATAAAATTTTAGTTACGAGTGCAACATATGTGGTATAACTCCTTTTTGATTCATAACCTTCTGCAAATTATGGCTGGGTGTACTCAGCAGGATGGAAAAATATTTGAAGGTGAAAGTCAGAGGGAAAAGAAGCGTGAAACTTCAAGAACTTGTACCTGAGCTACTTAAGAACACCTTGCTTGTGATGAAGACAAAAGGGGTGCTAGTGCAGAGGAGTGCCCTGGGTGGAGATAGCTTATGGGAATTAACATGGTTACATTTGAATACCATTTCTCCATCTTTGCAAATCTGAAGTGTTCCAAGATCAAGATTTTGGGTAGTCACGGCCTATTAAAGGTGAAATAGGGGGAAGTCTTGTAACAAATGAATCTGTTTCTGTTCCAAATGAAACAGTGTACTAGCTGTTAGTATAGTATTAGGCGACTTGAACTGGTATTTGAGTGTTTGTTGTTTGCATGGCTTAATTGTGAACAGGGTGTGCTATTGCTAGGTGGTAGTTTGTGTGAAGGTACTTGAGTTTATAGTATAGGCTAATCATAAGTTGTGAGGTTAATGCATTGTTGCTGATCAGAGGAAAGATTTAATCTAGAGTTATGTTTTATGTTGCTTTGGCTTTTAACTCTTGTTAAATTTCTTTATGTATAAGGTGTGCTATGTTTTTCACCATGGTCTTTGCAGGTATCATCCTACTTGTGTGAAGATGAGCATTGACCAAGAAAAGCAACTAGATTACTTTGTTTGTGCTGATTGTTCATCAGAAGATGATACAAAAAAATCTCAGGAGTTCTTGCTTCACCATTGACTAATGGCAAGGTGAGAGCATTAGTAAACTATTTTCATGTTTAAAGTTGCATGTATGTTTTTGTTTTTCTCTAATTCAGCTTGGTAATCCATGATTTACATCTTGCACAAGATATATAATTACCCTTTTTTCTTGGCTAATTCGGGGGTAGATTCATCTTGATAAAAATTAATATTATAATGTTTATAATATGTATGTTTTATTTAAAAATAAAAAAAAATACTTTTATGTTTTAAAATACGTATAAAATTCTTTGTCAATTCACCAGAGCAGATCGAAAGATGATGTTTGTCAATTTCGAAGCTGAAATACACAAAGAAATCGCAAATAAATTAGTCTAATTCATGTTTGTAGATATAATTATGTATATATATGCATCTATATTTTTTATGTGTGCATAGAATTGTTATGATACAAATGTTTGTGATTCGGGTGGGGATTCTCTCAAATGTGACTGCTGGAAGGAGTTAGATTCAGTAAGTTAGGTAGATTCAGGCAGTTATGTTATAATGGTCAAATAACTAGGTCTTATCTACATTCTGTATGTATCTCTTGTCAATAACACTTAGAATACCGGGATTATAAACAATACTTTCCTTTTTGTCTCAATTTATTCTTTCTTTCACTTCCTAGAGAAAATACAATCTGCTTATACGGATTGCAATAAGAATAGACAATATATGTCCTTATAGAAATGTGAAACATTTGAAACAAACAACATACTCTTGCTGGTTTTGGTCAGATAGAACCAACTCGTGGTTCACTCCAATGATGAATAAATTACTTTACTTCTGCTCTGTACAATTACATTACAACAAAGAAAAATCAGGTTAGGACAGAGGGGTATATAGACAAATGTTTTGAAAACAAGTGAACTTCAAAGCAACCAATCTGGCAAATTAACATATCTACTTGCAGATATCCCACAAAACAACATATGATGTGTTTATCCATGATCACAGTTATTTGAGGCACATTTAGGAGCGAGGCCCATAATATACAAAATATTGAGAATTTAACAAATAATCTAATGTATCTAAAGAAAATGCAAATTTAGTCTTAATTTTTAAGGGTAAGTTTTGCAACTATAGATATTGGGAACGACAAAGTTTTAATCATTAAAAGCATTAAATCAAACTCCATTGTAATCCATAACTTCGTTAAACAAGCACAACATATAAGTCATCAACTATAGCATCTGAATATCTTTGTTATTAATGCTTTTGAATTGGTGATTACTGCTTCTGCGGCTTCTCTATTGGACTATTATGAGTTCCATCGCTGCTCGACATTGAATTTTTCACCTTTAACATATCTTTAGTTCCAACGCACTTCTGCACTCTTCTTTTACCTTCAAATTGATAGAAAATATGAACTTAATCTTTGAATCTATGGAAATTTTTTAACCTCTCTTCCCTCTCTAGATTTTGCTTCTAAATAATTTCTTTAAGGGTCTCATGTTTTGTGGTTATTTATCAGTATTTCATGTTTTTTGGTTGTAGGAACAATTATGAAGACAAGTACAGGTAACAAAACTAAACAACTCAGGAATTCAGAACAAGTTGGCACTAGCCCAAGGACAGAAAGAGTCAAAAACAATTCCTGATCAGCTTGTCGACGTTCAAAACTTCTGAACATTCGTTATTGTGACGCCCCCAAAATTAGGTATACATCACCCATTCTGAGTCGCCAGATACATGGTACAAAATTCAAATACAACTTCATTTATACAACTGTTGAACTGTCGTATAGAATCGACCACGCTTAATCGTGAGTTTTAATACAAATGTATGTAACTCTCATGGTGCCTCGATCACAACCTTATAATGGTACTTTACATAAAAGTATAGTCAAAAACTGTTTTAGAAATTAAAATCTTTGGGAAGTGCTCAAGGAAACCTTCGTACATGGGAGGCCATGCGTCTAGGTTATAATAGATATCATATGTCCACAGAATTATCCTTGGTTGACCCAATAGACCCCAAAGAAAAACGAGAAGATTACTATTATCGTTTTCCCAATGGTGAGTATTCTCTTGACATATAAATATCTCTGTTGTCTGCAAGTAAAAATTATGTTTCAAATAAACTCCAAGATCATACAGGTAGTGCTCGTAGATATATTCAGCTAGTGGATGTGCACAACCATGTCTTATGAGAACACGAGATTTTATGTCATTAGACATCTTGTATGATAGTGGCAAAACACCCTTCCAAAGTTGGGTTCTCCTCACCCTATTTGATTCACCAAATATAACTACTAAATGTTGTATAGAATACAACACACTTTTTTATACTGTTTAGGGAGGACCTCCACAGCTACAGACCACTGTTCTATTTCCCTATTATCCCCACTCGACCCGGCAACACTCTTACGACAACACTCTTATTACCTGAAAGGAATTGTGAAGCAGAAAGGGTGAGCACAACTAGCCTAGTAAAGAATATCATGAATAAAGATAATTAAATTATCAATAGCTTTCATCAATAATAAATCAGAGATTTAGAACATATGGTAGATGATAAAACTTTTCAACCATAGTTGCAGCGGAACGAGCAATCCATTAGAAGAGTCAAATGGACCATAAGGTCTATTATCTTCTCTATGTTAAAAGTCCACCAATACTATTTTATCCATGTAAAATAAATCAACAGTTCCTGTCCACAATCATATGAATAACTCGTAATCATAATTGTGGTTCTAAATTCCTCTTCGCAACCAGGACGAAGATAATTTTCATCACCTATCTTCACCTGAAACATCAAAAATCACGGTTATACCAAATCGTAATTCTCGCTTTCGTAATCATACTAATAAATTCAACTTTACTTTACTACTAAAGATATTTATTAACAATTCATCTTTGCACTACATGCCAAAGACATACAACTGTATTTTAGAAGAGTAAAGTAGAGCATGATATCTACTATCTTCTACGAATTAAAAGTGTATAATAAATATTTTATCGCTGAGACTTAGCTTAATAAATAATCCACATCATCGAATCACCCTTGCACTACGACCAAGGATATTCGTTAATATCACATCCATGAATTTATATTTTCATCGCGGAGACTCAGCTCGATAATCAATCCATATCACTGAATTATCCATGCCTTACGGCTAAGGATATTCGTTAATATCACGACCACGAATTATCCATGCACTACGGTTAAAGATAATCGTGTTTTCATCAATTGTCATGATCATGACATAAAAATATTCATCTTTGCACCCTTGGCCGAAGAGAATCCATAGCCATAATCATACCAAAAACTGTCATTCAATGCACTACGGGCCAATGAGGACTTTTTCCACATCATTTGTAACATTACGGTCATGATTATACCGAATAATCCCTAGTCATAATCATAACAAGTCCATCTATGCACTACGGCCAAAGATGACTTTCAACATAATATAAGCATGACGATGATGACAATGATATAAGAATTAATCAAATGAGATAAAGGATAAATATTAAACATTTATAATACAATTTATCCAGCGTTCAATAATAACCAAATGTTATCAATCACTTAATAATCTCATAATCTAATATCATTAATATTATAACAATATTTTAATCATTTCTTAAACTTATAAACAATTTATTTCAATTGTTTACACTTTATCAAATAATGCATTTAATCATTCAAAAATGCCATACTCATAAGATTCCATAATCAATGATCAAATCCCTCATCAAAAATCTGCATATACCCTATATAGGATTCTCAAGCCATAAAATCCTATTTTCCAATTTTATTACTTCACATAACATATTTAATTCATTTACTCATAACTAGTTCATTTTCATGAAAAATATCAAATCAGTCCCAAAAATATTTCTTTTCTGGGATTTAGCAGAATATAGTCCCATCTTGAACATATATTTTTCTCAAAATTTTTAAAATTCATTTACTATTTTTCATATGGCTAAAACTGCCGAATGTTTAGACATTTATCATAAATTGTACTTTTGTCCGAAAATTCCGAAATTTATAGGGTATACTCCTGTTATATACATGTACTCTCAATAAAAATTTCACCAATTTTAGAGTTAACCACAAGGCGTTATAAGGGTTTACTTTTAAAATAGTCTTTTCCCAAAAAATCCATAACTCTTAATCTATACATCCAAAAATCGCCATTTTTGGACACAATCTAGAAAACTCATCAAATTATCATTTCAAATTTTTTCTGAATTTTTGAGGGTCAGAAAAATTATGAAACTGCCTCAAGAAACCCCTTTTAATGAAAATACTATTCGTATTATGAATCGAAGGATCATTTACAATGCATGCGGTAATGCACATGTATGAGTTATTTCAACAGAATAATAAAGAATGGAACCGGTCATGCGTAAACGCATGCATGTGATATTCCAACATAATAATAAATAATGAAATAACGTAAGAATTCACCGGGCATGTGATAGACCACACGACATGTTTATTCCAATGAATAATAAATAATGGAACCAGTCAAATGCGTAAAACATGTATGCGGGATGTTCCAACGAAATAATAAAGAATGGAATAACAGAAGAATTTCACCATGTATGCGGTATTTCGCATAAACAGGTTATTCCAACATAATAACAAATAATGGAACTGTGCAGCGAACGCATTGAAATGATATTAAACGAAATAATAAAGAATGGAATAACAGAAGAATTTCACCCAGTATAGGGTAGCCCGCGTATACAGGTTATTCCAACAGAATAATAAATAATTGAATAATAGAAGTTCTCTTCATGAATACAAAAGAAATAACACCCTTTACTTTAGTAGGAGATTGAATACTGCAGTAGTGTAGTAACATAATACTCTTCTTCTTTCTCTCTTATTCTCTCTATACTTTCTCTCTCTATAGCTTGAATGAATTCGTGAAAAATAATGAAGAACTAGGCCTATATTTATAGAAGATTTCTAGCTTAGCACTTGCAATGTGAAAAGGCAAACGGCTTGATGACTGGTGATGTGAAAAAAAAGTGGTTTGACGCCTGTAATGTCAAACACCAAGTGGTTTGATGCCTGTAATGTGAAACACCAAGTGGTTTGACGCCTGTAATGTGAAACGACAATTGGTTTGACGTCTGTAATGTGAAATGATAATTGGTTAGACGCCTGTAATGTGAAACGATAATTGGTTCGACGCCTGTAATATGAAACGACAAGTGGTTTGACGTCTGGTAAAGGTAATTACTATGGGCGAAAGAGACTCTTAGATGATGACATATGGGCCCCATAGAATAACCAAATTTACCATAAACGTCTCATAATAGACTCTTTATATACATCAAGGATTGAATAAATACTACCACAAATCATTTTATTTTTAATCAACACATATTTAATCTTTCAACAATTATTAATCATTAATATTATAACTTGTCGTCTCAATTATTGATTTAATAATATAACATATTATACAGATGATACCATGACAATAATTGAATCAATAATATAAGAGATATGATGCAACAATTACTGTAGCAATAATTGAGTATAACTAAGTGACTTCTCACGTAAGCATCAATAATTAATACCGTGTGCTACTATACAACCACGCGTATTACTGTACTTTTATTACCGAGTAGTTCAACAGTTTTAACGGTAAAACTTCCGTCGTTATTTTCATAAAAATATTTTTGTCGTTTTCTCAATCCGACAATAATTTCGTTGCGGGGTCCACCAATGATTGTACCATCGTATGGATATTCCCCGACAAAAAGAATATTCCTCGACCAATCGAATATTCCCCGACAAAACAAATATTTTATATCAACTTGCTTACTTTGCAAAAAAAAATTCACATATTACCCATAACTTTAAACTTTATCAATTTAACTATTTACCAAAATAAAAAAAAAATTGATTTCTTTTATTTCATAAAATTCGGGGTCTCACAATCACCTCTCCTTATGAAATTTCGCCCTCAAAATTTACGTACGTACCTGATATTCGAAGAGATGAGAATACCTTTCTTTCTTTTCAGATTGTACCTTCCCGGTAATTTCCTCTATATCATGATTTTTCCATTGCTCATCTCCTGTATTTCAGATATCATTCTAGAATATATCTTCAAAACAAAGGTTAATTGACATATCACAATTTGTCAACTTATCAAGTAAATAATTTCAGCTTAGGTAAGTCACACACTAGCGAAGTATATAACTCGTCTATCCCCTCCTAGTTCTAGACTCTTTTTTCAACCAGCGACCATATCCTTAAGCTCTAATACCAAATGTGACGCCCCCAAAATTAGGTATACATCACCCATTCTGAGTCGCCAGATACAAGGTTCAAAATTCAAATACAACTTCATTTATACAACTGTTGAACTGTCATATAGAGTACGACCACAGTTAACTGTGAGTTTTAACACAAATGTATGTAACTCTCATGGTGCCTCGATCACAACCTTATAATGGTACTTTACATAAAAGTATAGTCAAAAACTGTTTTAGAAATTAAAATCTTTGGGAAGTGCTCAAAGAAACATTCATACATGGGAGGCCATGCGTCTAGGTTATAATAGATATCATATGTCCACAGAATTATCCTTGGTTGACCCAATAGACCCCAAAGAAAAATGAGAAGATTACTATCATCTTTTTCCCAATGGTGAGTCTTCTCTTGACATATAAATATCTCTGTTGTCTCCAAGTGAAAATTATGTTTCAAATAAACTCCAAGATTATATAGGTAGTGCTCGTAGATATATTCAGCTAGTGGATGTGCACAACCATGTCTTATGGGAACACGTGGTTGTATGTCATTAGACATCTTGTATGATAGTGGCAAAACACCCTTCTAAAGTTGGGTTCACCTCACCCTATTTGATTCACCAAATATAACTACTAAATGTTGTATAGAATACAACACACTTTTCTATACTTTGTTTAGGAGGACCTCCACATTTAGAAACCACTGTTTCTATTCCCCCGTTATCCTCCTCTCACTTCCCGAACAACACTCTTACAAAGAACACTCTTATTACCTAAAAGGAATTGTGAAGCGAAAAGGGTGAGCACAACTAGCCCGATAAAAGAATATCATGAATAAAGATAATTAAATTATCAATAGCTTTCATCAATAATAAATCGAGAGATTTAGAACATATGGTAGATGATAAAACTTTTCAACCATAGTTACTTAATGAACGAGCAATCCATTAGAAGAGTCAAATAGACCATAAGGTCTATTATCTTCTCTATGTTAAAAGTCCACCAATACTGTTTTATCCATGTAAAATAAATCAACAGTTCCTGTCCACAATCATATGAATAAATCATAATCATAATTGTGGTTCTAAATTCCTCTTCGCAACCAGGACGAAGATAATTTTTATTACCTATCTTCACCTGAAACATCAAAAATCATGGTTATACCAAATCAAAATTCCTGCTCATAATCATACTAATAAATTCATCTTTGCATTATGGCAAAAGATATTCATTAACAATTCATCTTTGCACTACATGCCAAAGACATACAACTGTATTTTAGAAGAGTCAAGTAGAGCATGATATCTACTATCTTCTACGAATTAAAAGTGTATAATAAATATTTTATAAATGAGACTCGAGTTAATAAATAATCCACATCATCGAATCACCCACACTACTGGCCAGGATATTAATTAACATCACATCCATGAATTTATATTTCATCGCTAAGACTCAGCTCGATAATCAATCCATATCACTGAATTATCCATGCCATACGGCTAAGTATATTCGTTAATATCACGACCACGAATTATCCATGCACTATGGCTAAAGATAACCGTGTTTTCATCAACGGTCATGATCATGCCATAAAACAATTCATCTTTGCACCCTTGGCCGAAGAGAATCCATAGCCATAATTATACCAAAAATTATCCATCAATGCACTTCTACAGACGATGAGGACTTTTTCCACATCATTTATAACATTACGGTCATGATTATACCAATAATCCACAGTCATAATCATACCAAGTCCATCTATGCTACTCTGACCAAAGATGACTTTCAACATAATATAAGCATGAGGATGATGACAATGATATAAGTATTAATCAAATGAGATAAATAATAAATATTAAACATTTATAATACAATTTATCCAAATGATTCAATAATAACCAAATGTTATCAATCACTTAATAATCTCATAATCTAATATCATTAATATTATAACAATATTTTAATCATTTCTTAAACTTATAAATAATTTATTTCAATTGTTTACACTTTTATCAAATAATGCATTTAATCATTCAAAATGCCATACTCATAAGATTCCATAATCAATGATCAAATCCTTCATCAAAATCTGCATATACCCTATATAGGATTCTCAAGCCATAAAATCCTATTTTCCAATTTTATTACTTCACATAACATATTTAATTCATTTACTCATAACTAGTTCATTTTCATGAAAAATACCAAATCAGTCCCAAAAATATTTCTTTTCTGGGATTTAGCAGAATATAGTCCCATCTTGAACATATATTTTTCTCAAAATTTTTAAAATTCATTTACTATTTTTCATATGGCTAAAACTGCCGAATATTTAGACATTTATCATAAATTGTACTTTTGTCCAAAAATTCCGAAATTTATAGGGTATACTCCTGTTATATACATGTACTCCCAATAAAAATTTTACCAATTTTAGAGTTAACCACAAGGCGTTATAAGGGTTTACTTTTAAAATAGTCTTTTCCCATAAAATCCATAACTCTTAATCTATACATCCAAAAATCGCCATTTTTGGACACAATCTAGAAAACTCATCAAATTATCATTTCAAATTTTTTCTGAATTTTTGAGGGTCAGAAAAATTACAAAACTGCCCCTGGCAGAAACCCCTTTTTAATGAAAATACTATTCGTATGAATACGAAGGATCATTTACAATGCATGCGGTAATGCACATAGACAGGTTATTTCAACAGAATAATAAAGAATGGAACCAGGTCATGCGTAAACGCATGCATGTGATATTCCAATGAGAATAATAAATAATGAAATAATGAAGAATTCACGAGTGCATGCGATAGACCACACAGACGGAGTTATTCAGCGAGAATAATAAATAATGGAACCAGGTCATGGCGTAAAACATAGCCGGGATGTTCCAAAGGAATAATAAAGAATGGAATAATAGAAGAATTTCACCATGTATGCGGTATTTCGCATAAACAGGTTATTCCAACATAATAACAAATAATGGAACCAGGTCTGGCGTAAACGCACAGAAATGATATTCTGACAGAATAATAAAGAATGGAATACAAAAGAATTTCACCAAGTATAGGGTAGCCCGCGTATACAGGTTATTCCAACAGAATAATAAATAATTGAATAATAGTTGTTCTCTTCATGAATACAAAAGAAATAACACCCCTTACATTAGTAGGAGATTGAATACTTCAGTAGTGTAGTAACAGAATACTCTTCTTCTTTCTCTCTTATTCTCTCTATACTTTCACTCTCTATAGCTTGAATGAATTCGTAAAAAATAATGAAGAACTAGGCCTCTATTTATAGAAGATTTCTAGCTTAGCACTTGCAATGTGAAAAGGCAAGCGGCTTGACGACTGTGATGTGAAAAGAAAAGTGGTTTGATGCCTGTAATGTGAAACACCAAGTGGTTTGACGCCTGTAATGTAAAACACCAAGTGGTTTGACGCCTGTAATGTGAAACACCAAGTGGTTTGACGCCTGTAATGTGAAACGACAATTGGTTCGACGCCTGTAATGTGAAACGACAATTGGTTCGACGCCTGTAATGTGAAACGACAATTATTTCAACGCCGGTAATGTGAAACGACAATTATTTCGACGCCTGTAATGTGAAATGATAATTGGTTCGACGCCTGTAATATGAAATAGCAAGCGATTTGACGTCTGGTAAAGGTAATTACTATTGGAAAAAGAGACTCTTAGATGATGACATATGGGCCCCCATAGAATAACCAAATTTACCACAAACGTCTCATAATAGACTCTTTATATACATCAAGGATTGAATAAATTTTACCACAAATCATTTTATTTTTAATCAACACATATTTAATCTTTCAACAATTATTAATCATAAATATTATAACTTGTCGTCTCAATTATTGATTTAATAATATAACATATTATACAGATGATACTGTGACAATAATTGAATCAATAATATAAGAGATATGATGCAAAGATTCTTGTAGCAATAATTGAGTATAACTGAGTGACTTCTCACTTAAGCATCAATAATCAATACCGTGTGCTACTATGCAACTACGTGTATTACTGTACTTTTACTACCGAGTAGTTCAACATTTTTAACGGTAAAACTTCCGCCGTTATTTTCATAAAAATATTTTTGTCGTTTTCTCAATCAAATGATAATTCCGCTTCTTGGGTCCACCAATGATTGTACTGCGTCAAATGCGGATATTCCCAAACAAAAATAATATTCTTCGACCAATCGAATATTCCCAAACAAAAGCGAATATTTTATATCAACTTACTTACTTTGCAAAAAAAAAAATTCACATATTACCCTTAACTTTAAACTTTTATCAATTTAACTATTTACCAAAATAAAAAAAAATTGATTACTTTTATTTTATAAAATTGAGGGTCTCATGATTATGGTCATATTTAAAAGATGGATATTTTGTTTAGAATGTTATACTTGATAAATTATTGATATTAAGTATAATGGATGATACTTTGGATTCTAATTTTTTTATTTTGGTTAAATATGATGGAAAATGGAAATTTTGTTATTCTATTATTGGTGTTTTTTATCATTACAATCATTTTGGTTAAATATTATTGGTGTAATCCTTTTTCTTATTTCTAGATCTATAATTTTATATTTAATTTTTCATTTAGTCATAAGAAATAATTTTGTCACTATTAATAACTCTTTCTGTGATGAGACGTATCGTCACCATAAGCATTCAATTAGTGACATTAAAAAATGTCTCAGAAAGTAACTTTTTGGTGACAAATTATTTTGTAATAATATTTAAAATATGAAATGACAACGACATAATTGTCATGTTAAATATATTATTAGGTGACAAATTGTTCTGTCATCATTTATTTTCTTATTTTTGGTGATGATAAACACAATAACATGACGAAAGAATAATCATAAATATGACAATATTTTCGTCATTAAAATTAGATGGTTTAAATAGAGTAACATAATTTTGTCACTAAAATAATATCATTTAATGACGAAAAAAGATTTTCGTCATTTAATGCACTAAGTTTTGATGACACGACATAATATAGAGTGACGAGAGTTTCATTCAAATAGTGACGCTATTAACGTCACTAAAAGTAATTAATTATAGTGACAATGATGTAGATCGTCTCCATAAGTTAAAACATTTAGCGACGACATCAAATATTGTCAAATATACCTAATACCATGCTCACACAGTGACGGTCTATGTGACGATTAACAATCGTCACCATATGTTTTAGTGACGAAAAATGAATTTTATGTGACAAATTTTAGTGTCATTTTTTGTGTGATTTCTTGTAGTGACCCTAATTTCAAAATTTGAAACCCTAATTTCTGGTTTAGGAACCCTAATTTATAATTAGGGAAAACCTAAGTGTTAATTAAATAATTTTTATGTTAATTAGGAAATATTAATCATAATTATAAAGTTATAAGTAATTAGAAAACCCTAATCTAATTACGAAAATTTAATTTCTAAATTAGAAAATTATTTTTCTATTAGAAACCCTAATTAGTGGTTTATAAACCCTAATGACCATTTTGACCCTAATTACTTAATTAGCGATTGTAATTAGGAAATGTTAATCCTAATTAGCAAGATTTAAGTAATGATTAAGAAATTTTAATATAATTAGAAAATTCTAATTATAATTTAGAAATATTAATTTTATATTTTTAAAACCTAAATTGGAAATTTTAGAAAATTAAATTGCAAACCCTAAGGGTTTCAAACCCTAAACCCTAAGGTTTTCTAAACCCTAAACCCTAATCAAATCCTAAACCCTAATGGTTTGGCCAATGTCCAAAATGCCATTAATTTTGTGTGCGAAATGACATTTTTGCCCTTTGTTGTATAATTGGACATTGCTTGCAATTGTTGTCCTAGTGAGTGGTTCACCAACCCTAGCCCTATCCATGTGACCAAAAATTAATAAAAAGCAGCAATCTCAGCCACATGTCATCAGCCATACATTGAATCAAAAATAAAAGTCTGAAAGTAAGAAAACTTTCTTACTTTACTTAGCAAAATATCCAAGACCTTCTCTCTCTATAAGTTTAGAGATGGGGAGTGAGAATGAGGGAGAAGAGAAGCTAATTTCATTATTTAGCTTTCCAAGAACAGATCAAAAGGGTCAGAATCAAAATTCAAGGCTCAAAGTGGTAAGAACCCTAAAATTTCAAAATCCTTTTATCTTATGTTGTTTGATGTTAGTTGTTGTTTAAAGTTGTGTAATAGGGTGTCTTATAAGGATCTGGGTTGTTGGATCATGGATCCATAACACGTAGATTCACGAATATAGCATTTTAAAAAATCTGGGAAAAGTAGAAAAAAATTGCCTGACAGTCGAATGTCAGTGCCTATAACTTCTTCTGTATGAATGATTTTTGTTATTTGAAATTTTGTATGTGTTCTATGTCATATATACTATAATCTGAAACTCAAAACACGACCAGAGAATGATTATAGTGAGAGATACGAGCGGTCAAATGTCGTTGACCGTTCACAGAAACTCATTTCTGGGCAGTCCAGAAATCTCAGTAACCTCTGACAACGTTTTGCAGGCGCTTGATCTGGTTGTGTTTTGTTATTTTGGTCACTTTGTTGTTTTGTAGTTGTAAACAAGTATCAGGACTACTCACTCATGTGTTTATATCACCAAGATCAATAACAGATTTATAGAAATGCATGGTCAAACTACCGTTGACCAACAGCCTGGGAAGAAATCTGGGGAACCCCAGATCTTCAAGAACAGTTTCCTGATGTCTACTTTGACCGGCCAAAATCTTTAACACATGATGTTGATATGTTTATTTGATGATGTATTATTGTTCATCGAAACTACAATACCGAACCCTTAAATCACACTTACTAAGTCGGGAACGTAGATTAAATGCCCAGAAAGTAGACCCTCGACGTGTTCATTATTTCTGCGTAACCCAGAAATGAAGAACAGCCCTGACAAGACTTTCTGGAGCTTTGATCTTTCTGTTGTAATTGTGGTTGTATTCCTACATAAGTACTACGCTCATAACAAACTTTCAAGCCCAGATATGTAACGAGAATGAATCAGTGAGTGGTCAAACCACCCACTCTATAAACTGACATGTTTTCTAGGCAAGGCTCAAGAACACGTGAAGAACACTAATAGCAACGGATTTGTCGCCTAAAAACCCTATAGCGATGCTTAATTATGAAAATTAATTATTTTAATTAAATAAATAGAAAAAAATGATTTTTAATTATTAAAAATACAAAATAAATTCTACAAAAATATTTTAAAGTCCGAAAAATAGTTTTTAATTATTTTGAGTATATTTCATAAATATTTAATATTTTTGGAATATAAATGGTATTTAATTATTTAACTATAATATTAAATAAATAATTTAAAATGATTTAAATTCATGAAAAATCATGAAAAATAATATTATGGTATAAAATATTTTTAAGTTATGTTTAGTGACTTTTAATATTTTAGGATGAATTTCATTAATTAATCAATATTAATGATAATTAATTTATTTAATAACTATATTAAATAAATTATGAGAAAATAAATTAATGATTTAAAATTATATAAAAATGATTTAAGTGATAACTTTTGATATTTTGTCATGAAAATATTAATATTTTAGTATTAAAAGCAATTATCGAATAATTGATTTAAGTGTTTGAAAATCATATAAATATGATTTTAAGGTATTAAAAATACTTTGTGATATTATAAATATATTATAATATTATAACATATATTTCATTAATATTTGATAATAAATAAATATTAATGATAAAAAGAATTAGGTGGTATTTAATTCATTTAAATACGATATTAATAATGGAAAATTATGATAAATAGTAATAATTATTTAAAATTATTACGAGCTTATGAAAATTATTTTGACTAATATTAAAATTATTTAAGATAATGGTTAATTGTTTTGCCAGAGTTTAATTGAACTTAAACTCATCAATTGTCCGACTAGATCAGATTGGGATCTTTAGAATTGTGTAAGGTTCAACTTTCGAATCGCAATAGTTTGACTTGATCTTAAGAGTCCTATGTGTTTGTAGATCGATAGGGTTATGTGTTATGTGTTTAGGTTATTATATATATATATATATATATATATATATATATATTATAATATTGTATTGTGGTGATATTATTCTAATATTGGAGATCTATATCACTAATATTAGGTCTTCGGATAAAGCGATATAAATTGCGTAGCAATAATCAACGGTTCAGGCAAGTTTGTTTTACTTAACTCTACTAAGAGTGTTTCATTTGGATAAGCTTATGGTTAATCATTCTGGTTGCCATGAATTGTACTCTGTACATATTGCATGTATAAGTCAGGTATGAAAGGCTGATCACCTTTATTACCAGTTGGTTCAGATATATTTGTTCATGTATAATACTTGTTCAGTCATAAATTTGTTCCTGCTAGTTCACAATTATATTATTGAATTATAGCCAGCTTATCATTCAGACTCTTTCAATCATGATATATCGTTATATTATTGAACTTACACTTGATGGAAAATCCTTATGCTCACCCTTGCTATATCATGATAAAAAATTACAGATTAAGACGAACACGTCTGATACAAGGAAAGGTTAAAGACGGTTCCGACTTTAGTATACGCGTGCAGTAAATTTGTAATTGTGTTGTATCTTATGTTTTATAAGTCAAGTAAGTTATGAAATGTGTATTAAGTTAAGGTTACTCGACCTTGGGGAATAATGTGTAATGTAATGTATAAACAATTTATGTTTATATCTTCTGCAAATAGTAATAGTTGTATAGAATGATCGAACCGGATCCGCGGTGATTCGGGACCTCGGATTTGGGGCCGTCACAGCAGCGCCAGCTTCATAACCTACATAATGAAGGAAGGTTTACATGTTAAGCATGAAGAGTATTTGATAAGCAAGTAAATGAAGATCTTAAAGAAACATTGTTAAGACATATTAAACCTTAAGTATGCACACTTAGGGTTAAGATTAAGTCAATTACTTATGAATGTAAGAATGACATAATGGAAAGCCGGAACCTATAATAACAAATCTAATACGTAATTAGATTGAGAAGAAGGGTAAGATTCTTTAGGAACCATGTATGATCATTCATGACCTAATGTGTTATGTGATGTTATATCTAATGTAAAGACCTTAAAGACGTAAAGTGCACGTGTTATATCTATAAGCAGACGCTAAAGGCAAGTACTCTAACCCTTGTTCCAGTTCGATCTGGACAAGTCTTTGTGATTCATGTATTCTTCGCATGAGTTAGTATCTGAGGAAGTCAAAGCCAATCCTTTCGGCTAGACGTATGCTATGTTATTCTATCAAGCGTTGATAAGAATTTACCAAACTAATATTGTGGTGGTTTTCAAAAGTAGATTGTGTATGCTCAAATTATTTTGTCATCAAACGACAGGCACGTGAGGTTGCCACAACTTAAACGTATACACGTTTAATGAATGTAGTGTTGATCAACATAGAGTACTATAAATTTGATCACCTAGACGTGCTTTCGTAAGCTATCTATTGGACTTACGGACTTCGTGGACGGGATGTCCTTTTCAAAGTACTTATAAAATGCTTACGGTCTTGAATCAAAATTGATGTTTTACTGAATATTGTTGTTGTAAAACGTTTTGAATGAAAAGAAGTGCTATTTTGAATTATCGATAGTACTTCGTAACTATTGTTCAGTTATTGAAGATATATGATTCCTATGTTTCAAGCCTGCTATTTTACTAGAATTGTTGTACTTGTTGAGCTAGTTAGGCTCATTCTTGCTTGAACCATATGAATGTAGCTAAGACCGAACGGACCGATGGATCCGGCAAAGATAAAGGGTAGGCGAAGGCGAACTCGTAGATTACATATGTAACAGTAAAGCTTTTGTAAGGAATAATATTGATATTATGATGAAGACAATGTATTGGTTATAAAGAACCTGGGGAATGTAAATTTTTATCGTACTTAGTTCGTAATAGACATTATGCCAGGAACGACACCAGTTTTCAGGGCACCGTATCGTATGATGCCAATGGAAATGAAGGAGTTGATGGTGCAGTTGCAAGAACTGTTGGACAAGAAGTACATTCAACCGAGTGCTTCGCCGTGGGCAGCACCGGTACTGTTTATCAAGAAGAAGAACGGATCGTTGAGACTTTGTATCGACTATCGAGAGTTGAACAAGTTAACGATAAAGAATAAGTATCCGTTGCCCAGGATCGATGATCTTTTTGATCAGTTGAAAGTGGCTAAATATTTTTCCAAAATAGATTTAAGGACGGGGTATCATCAACTGAAGATTAGAAGTGAAGACATGCCAAAGACAACATTCAGGACTCGTTATGGTCATTACGAGTTTCTGGTGATGTCATTTGGGTTGACTGATGCACCTGCTACATTTATGGATATGATGAACAGAGTGTTCAACCAATATTTAGACAAGTTCGTTGTGGTGTTTATTGATGATATTCTAGTCTACTCTAAGACGCCAGAAGATCATGTTGAACACCTAAGAATAGTGTTGGAGACATTAAGGAAGGAAAAGTTATATGCGAAGTTCACTAAGTGTGAATTCTGGTTAGAGAGGGTACAGTTTTTAGGTCATGTTATTGACTGTGACATCGCCAAATCCTGGTACTTCATTTCGTCAAGATTTGGTGCTCACTTAATCAAAACATTCATTTATAACTACCTAATTATAATAAAATTGAATAATAAAAACACCTTACATCTGTGATTAAACTCAAATAAAAATCTCCCCAGGTTGTCTAACCTTTAACAACAATCCTTCAAATGCGGAAATTAAATAAACTTCATTACAATCTTTAAACCAAAGTCTAATAATAATACTATCAAATCTATTACAAGTCTTCAGTAATTGTTCATCTTTCCTTTTCCTTTCTTGGGTGCTAGGTATCGTCACCAGCTTTGAACTTTAATTTGTAAGAAATTTTACAAGCAAGAGTGAGCAAACAAGGCCCACTTGAAATAACAATAAATAAATCTTTAAACTTTTACATCAATTGCCAATACTAGGCTCAATAGAACTGAACAATATATTCTATTAACTTTCTAAAAATTATATCATCCACTGAGGGTTTAATGACCACGAATCATGTCCACGATTTATAAGTAATCTTTCAACTTTAACTTTAATTGGTCGTAAGACTATAAGGACTCCACGTACTTGGGGGATCAACCCTTCGTACAATGTATTGTGCACAACCATTTCAACGCTAAGCGTAAACCTCTATTAAAAGAGTTGTTCATCTCAGTATTTAGAATACAAGTCCGCACCAAAGTAAGTTTGGTTTGGATAAGCTTTCAAAGAAATTTGGAATTTCACGAACATCAACTAAGGGGTAGTTGAATAAGACCAATAACACTATACTACAGAATAATAGTGATTGAATCAATCATAGTAACTAAATTCATGCATTAGGAATAATCTAATAGCATACAATTTGAATAAATATAGCATACCTTGCTTGAACAATACTAAGC